>JAQQSK010008806.1:0-13349 GCA_028658325.1 Potorous gilbertii
GAGATGAGCATTGTGTGAGAGGTACTCTCATTGGATTTGTTTAAAGGACAGAACAATAAACTTAAGTAGATAATCCTAACTAGCTCTATAAGCAGTAGGAGAGGAAGGGGGAAGAAAGGGGAGGGAGGCTAAAAGGAAGGGAAGAAGCAATAAGAGTAAAGGGGAGTAAAAGGGAGGGGGGCTAAAAGAAGGAGTGGAAGGCAGCAGGAGGAGGTGGTGAAAAGTGAATACTATTGAGGAGGGGAAGGAAGAAAGGAGAGCTACAAGCACAAATGGTGGGAAAGAAGATGGAGGGAAATACACAGATTGTAATCATAACTGTGAATGTGAATGGAATGAATTCTCCCATGAAACGGAGACGGATAGCAGAATGGATTAAAAGCCATAATCCAACAATATGCTGCCTACAAGAAACACATTTGAAACGGGGGGATACACATAGGGTAAAGGTCAAAGGATGGAGTAGAATATACTGTGCTTCAGCTGATGTAAGAGAGGCAGGAGTAGCAATTCTAATCTCAGACAAAGCAAAATCAGAAATAGATCTAATTAAAAGGGATAAGGATGGAATCTATATCCTGCTAAAAGGCACCATAGACAATGAAGCAATATCATTACCAAACATGTATGCTTCAAGTGGTATAGCATCCAGATTCTTAGAGGAGAGTTTAGGGGAGCTGAAGGAAGAAATTCACAGCAAAACTGTACTAGTGGGGACCTTAACCTCCCTCTTGCTGAACTTGATAAATCTAACCTCAAAATAAAGAAGAAAGAGGTTAAGGAGGTAAATAAAGCTCTAGATAAAGTAGATATGATAGATGTTTGGAGAAAATTGAGTGGGAATAGAAAGGAATATACCTTTTTCTAAGCAGTACATGGAAAATTTACAAAAATTGACCATGTACTAGGACATAAAAATCTTACAATCCAGTGCAAAAAGGCAGAGATAAGCAGTGCATACTTCTCAGATCATATTGCAATAAAAATTATATGTAACAAAAGGCCATAGAAAGATAAAGCAACAATCAATTGGAAACTAAATAATCTAATCCTAAAGAAGCAATGGGTTAAAGAAGAAATCATAGAAACAATCAACAACTTCATTCAGGAGAATGACAGTAATGACGCAACCTACCTAATGTTATGGGATACTGCAAAAGCAGTTCTTAGAGGAAGTCTTATATCTTTGAATGCCTACATAAATAAAATAGAGAAAGAGGAGACCAATGACTTCGGCATGCAGCTGAAAAACCTAGAAAAAGAACAAATTGTAAATCCCCAAGAAAATACCAAATTAAAAATACTTAAAACCAAAGGAAAGATTAATAAAATTGAAATTAAGAAAACTATTAAATTAATAATTAAAACCAATAGTTGTTTTTCTGAAAAAACTACTAAAATTGATAAACCTTTGGTCAATTTGATTAAAAAACAAATATGAGTCATTCGGGAAAGCTCATTATCTCTCATCCTCTATATCTAATCACTTGCTAAGGTCTGTTCATTTCCAATTTGTGCCACCTCTCAAGTATGTTTCCATCTCCCACATAGACGACTGCAATGGTATACCAGGAGGGCTTTCTTGCTCAAGTGTCTGCCCAATCCAATCCATCACACACTCAGTCACTACAGTGATTTTCCTAAAGCACAAAAACAAGTTGAATTTAAATTCATTCAAACCTAACCAATGAGCCACAAAGGATTAGTAAATTAGGCTGGCTTTGTTTCATCTATTAGCATGCCTTTAGGTATTAACATGGTTCTTCCTCCACCAATTGAGACCTGGAATAATCTTAATTTAGAACGTTCTAGGTGATCCAATGCTTTCTGGCATTCCTTCAGATACAAAATGATGATTAAAGAAAGAATTAAATAATTGGAGAAATATTGAGTTTTAATGACTGGGTGATTTCATAGTATGAAGTCGCATTACTATTTAAACTAACATGGTTGCATAATTCATAATCGATAATGTAAAAGGACTACAATAAAGCACTAGACAACATATTATCTAAATTCATCTGGTGGTAGAAAAGGCCAAAAATTTCGATGGAAGTAATGAAAAAAGTTGGGAAAAAACGCATTCTACTCAATCTCATTTGAACACAGCAATGAAGAAAACAATGTGGTGATAGCCAAGAAATAGTGACATGAATCCGTGTAATAGATGTCTTATAAAATATGTCGAAGTTACAAACACAGAATTCTAGTGTTTGATAGACTCAACGAACTTGGTTTAGTAGAGAAGAATCATTATCTGAAGGGAAAACGCCTCTGAGAAAACAGGAGAACAGCAAAATAATAAAGAACAAGATCGCATTTCATACACTAACACAAACTCCAAATGATTTCATTTATTAGACATAAATGAGAATATCAGAAACAAATAATAGGAAGAAGGAAGGAAAAATATGTCTTTCAAGGTCTATGGATACCGAAAGTCTTCACAATACAAGAGGTCACAGAGGCAACAAAAGAAAATAAAATGGATAATTTTCAATGAATCAAAATTTAAAAATTCTTAAAGAAAAAAAAGCAATGCAGCTAAAATTAGAAGCAAAACAGGTAAACAGGAAATTTTTACAAGGTTTCTTTGATAAATGTTCAATTGCCAACATATATGGAAATATTAAAAATTAATATGAATGAGAGGTATTTGCGCCTGAAAAATGATCACATCACCACAGTCAGGATTTGGAGGAACTAATTCAAGCTATCCATTTCCCTATTGAGAAAAAAGTGCTAAAAGTTAAGGAAAGCCAAATCAAAGAAACTGTAAGGCATCAACTTAAACCAACGTGATTTGGAAAGTTGCCAGAAATCTAAATTGATGAATTCTAGAGGGTGTTTGGGAGAACAGGCATACATTTGGTGGCACTATGAACATGTCCAGTCAACCTGGAAAGTAATTTGGAGCTATGCCCATAAATTTATTCCATTGTACATAATTATTCACCCGGTTACTAGAACTACATCCTAAGCATATCCAGTTAAACCAAGATTTCCATTCGGTATAAAGAAGGAATTGATATTCCAGTTCAAAACTTTTTATTTCACCTGTACTGGAAAGAGTATTAAACCACTCTCATCGTCAGATAAGGAGATTGTACTCCTGACTCTATCAGGAGACGTATATTTTTTGTTAAGCAATTCCCCTCTCATATCTGGAAATTATTAAGTATGTAGTGAATAAAGGCATTAAATGACATAATTTCTTAAATTTTTGGCCACCTCAGAATTTCTTTCTTCACTCTATTACTCAGTCCCAATAAACAAGCCTATATTTTAAGAATGAGGAAACCAGGGCTGAGAAAGTTTAATGTCCCTGGTAAAGGTTACACATCTACGAAGTGTCAGAAGCAGGATACCAATGATAATCTTTCTGACTTCAAGTGTAACACAGTAAGCAGTTTACAACATGAAGAGGATTTTTCTCTCAAGTGGTCATTGATGGAGGTATAAAGTAGTGGTCCTCATGTTAGAGTTGTGGCAAGGAAACAAAAATCCAGTAAGTACTAGAAAATTCACCAAAGAGATAGTTTTATTAATATTTTGAAATCGCTCACATTATGCCAACAGGACTTCCTTGGTATTTTAATTTAAAAAAGCAGTGATTCTCAGATAGAAATGTAACAGGTCATGTAAGTAAAAGAGTCGGTAATCTAGTTAGAAGAAGAGATTCTCCTTCACTAAGGAGAACGTAGGTATTGTTCTCACTTGGTTCAGGGAGGGGGTTGCATTTTTAGATACCTGCTGGAACCGTCAGGGAATGACTGTTGTAGAGACAGAGACATTAAGTGATTCTATATCATGTCCTTGTTGGGTATCTGTGGAGCATTGAGTGTTTAGATGAGACTGTAATCAGGTCCAGATGTGACAAAATACTACAAACCTTCACACAAGGTGAGAATAGGATTATGCCTTTTCAGAGATGTGGAGGAAGAGATGAAGATATAGACTGATCTTGTCTAACCTCTCAGGTGTATGTTTGTAAATGTACATTTGTGAGAGAATAGATGTGTGTATTTTTGAGGGTGGATGTAAGAAAGGTGGGAAGAGGGAAAGTTAGAGTATGTCTCAGCAGAGAATGCATAAGGACTCTTTGAGTGGAAGCCAATCGAATGTTTGCTGTCTTCTTAGCAGTTCTGATTCTGGTACTGACCAATGCCACTGCCTTGATCTCAATTGTCCTTCAGAGAGAAACACAAGAATATTGTAGAATGTCATCTGGAACAACCCAAGAGTTTTTGTAGTTCGCTGGATTTCAGGAGCAGTAAACCAAATGGCTAGTGAAGGAGGGGAATCCTAATTTCTTACCATTGTAACGCAAACGCTAAGCAAGAGAAATATACTGTCAGTATTCCCATTGGATTGTTGACTGCCAGAAAAGTGGAGGGAATTTTAGCTGATTGGCAACTGCTGTCGGAGACAGGACGCAAGCTTCCCATCCCGAGTCTAGGTGCTTCTATTATTGGTTCACAATGTCTCTCCTAAGATGAAATGAGCTTTCCAGTCAGAACTGTGCCACTAAATGTGAAACAATTGAATCTCTCCAAAAGTGTGTTCAACACAATTTTCATTTTAATCTGAATTATTAAGCTTCTTATCCCCTTAAGTCAAGGGACCATAATGAAAACAGTAAATTTTACCATGATGTGAAGCACTTAGTGGATTTCCAAAGTGTAAATATTCACTTTGAAATCTTAAGTATCAGCACTTCTGTTCCATTTTATGATCATTCCAGCACACCTCAGGTTAGAATTATACAATTATATAACTCTAAAACTGCCCTCGTTGACAAACACGTAGGCTGCCCTCCTCATTCTACCACAGACCTTCAGTGTCAAATTGAGTAAGTCACTTCTCCTATCTGGAAATTATTCTTATAATGTGAAAAGAAAGGATTGAAATATAAAATTCCAGAAAGTCATAGCAAACTCAGAAATTGCCTTCTCAATTTCTTTTTCAGTGATAGACTGTCAGTATATTCCCTTTGGGACTGTTTTTTGGTGAAAATAGAAACCAAAAATCATCTGCAGGTAAAAATGCATGAATGATGGCATGTTTCTATTACAAGAGTGAGGGATGTATAAATTAAAGAGCTCAAGGGAATTGTTACGGGCAGAGAGCGTGAAGGCAATTGATGTGATCTCTGAGGATTTGGGCAGCACAATCCATGGGGCAAAGGATATCACAACATTTGACAGTACAAATGAACATATATAGGATTTCTGAGCCAGCTGTCACTGTAGCAGAAGTATTTAGCATTTGCATCATGGCCAGGTGAACAAGAGCAGCTTGTTATTTTTTCTACTCAACATCATTGTAAAGGTAAGAAAGACAACAAAATTGGGGTCATAGAATGGGATCACTGGGATGCCAAATATAGAGTTAAAAGGACACTTTAAGATAATTAGGTCAAACTTGCACTTTTGAGAGATGAGAAAACTGATGTGAAGACAGATGAATGTGCTTTACCAGTTCTCATGACCAGAAAATGTGTGAGATAAAATAGAAAGTTAGATCATTCATGCACAAAATCCACTGCTCCATGTTCTATGCCATCTCAGTGTGGGAAGCATGGATACACGCTCATTATCAGTTTACCTTGAGCTCTAAAGGGTAAGTTATACTTGAACATCTAAATACTAAAAGCCGCTTACATTTAGATATTGCTTTTACAGAACACTTCTTTCTCAAGAGACCTTTTATATAGAAAGTGCAAACTTTGGTACCCAATATAAAGTTGAGAGAACTCAGGTTCAGAGAAATGTAGTAAGTTTCAGAGATGTGAGAAAAAGTCAGATTTTTATGTCTTATGCTTATTTCAAATCAAGTTGCTTCATCATATGATGATGCTACCTTCCCTGAAATTTAAATAATAGAAAAGGATTCTCTTAGATATGAGGAATAATTAAACAGTCTATGGAATATCCTTATCTGAGGATCATCACAAAAAATCAGGTTCTCTTGCCGAAAAATAGGGTCAGCATGACCCTCCTACAGAGTAGGATCGAGATCAATTGTGATTGTCCCTTACCACATACAGAGTCTGTGATTGCTTGAAGAAGACATTTGGAAGGGACACATCACACATGTGTAGGGGTTCTGAAAACCAAGAGAAGGAAGGTATTAGAAGCAGGTCTGCAGCTGTGTGTGGAAAGATGTGGGCAGGATAGGAGGGGTAGACGTGTAAATAAGTAAGCAAAGCGAGAGTATGACAGAATCCCAGGGTTGCATTGGAGTCATTTTCTGACATTTTCTGAGCCATCCTACCTCCACAACTGATACCAGGCACTACATACTTCCTATTGGATGTCCAATTCCCAGTTTCTTTCCTCCAAAAACACACATTCCTAACATCATTCCTGAGCTCCGTGCCCTAGCTTTTGAGCACTTCTATGACTAGGAACAATGACTCTACTACAAGAGAGAGAAAAGTCCAGTACGTCATTGAATGATACCTTTACTTGCAAGCAAAGGGAAGTCCTGATAAGATCCATGGTAATGTCAGCAAGGGCTAATTTCTTCCAAAGCTGCTGAGATGGAGGACATTGGGGTCTGAATTTGCTTCTCTATCGGTGTGTATATGTATGTATTTGTTTGTCTCCCCACATGTATATAGTGGAAAAGATGTGATATACAGGTTTACTGACATAATTACTTCATTCAATGAATTCATTTACCAACATTCTTTTCAGGAAATAGTTATTTTCACATTCCTGAGATAACAGTTACTCTTCCTTAGTTTTCTTTTATCTCCTTAATCTAGGTCTTCATGGGGCAGGTTGGAGAGAGCAAACACCTCAGTTAATCCATTTAGGCTATTTGCCAAAACCACCTGTTTGATATTCATCTACATCTAAAACCTGAGTGACCAAGGTGACTAAGTTTCTTAGTATCACAAACCAAAATCCCAGGCAGATGACAAAAAATCTAACGATTAAAGAGTGAAAGGGTCCCAGAGACAATCAGATCCAATATCTTCATTTAACACATAAGAAAACAGAAGCTCAGTCAGGTAAAGGATCTTCCCATGGAACATAGTAAGGGCACAAAGATCTAAACCACTCTTCTGATTCCCAAACCAAGACAAGGATATTGTCAGTACCTGAGATTTCATAGTTGTGGAGATAGTATTGCATGTAAACTTCTTTCACCATTGCAAATTAGGAGCTTCTACCCAAATAACTGGGGCTGCTAATGTCTTGTAATATGCAGAGCTGAACAGATCTTGTCAGGATGCCAAAGCTATCCTTATCCCCACCCACCCAGTATTCACTGAGAAGCAGCTTTAGCTCATGCTTATATAGTACTTTAAAGTTACCATAGCAATTTCTACCCTTTTCTTCTACCCAGGGCTCTGGAACAATTTCCTTCAAAATATGCTGCTTCACTGGGACCATCCCAGGGTTCTGGAGTTTCATTCATCCTTATTTTGATATAATTTGCCTACATCCAAGTGTTTCTAAGTAAATTGAGAAAAGGGCTTTGATACTGTGCTTTATCCTTGTAATTGTAAATATTATTACTGGGTTGCTACAAGTAAATTTCTCAATCAGGGCAATCTTTTTTCTACTTGCTAAATGGATTCAACAATCTAGTTGTGCTTGGTTCTCTGAACAGATAGGGATGTGATAATGACGAACATTAAGGAAATATGCATATTTTCACACCATGTGTTTGAAGAAGCAAGGGGAAAACAATCAAAAGAATCTTGATATCTTCACATCTTCAGGAGTAAAAGTAAGATATTCATTTTTCCCCTTCAATATAAGATGAAGAGAATGAAAATATAAATGAGCAATTACAAAAGAAGAGCTTCATTTAAATATGGCTCCTTATGAATATATAGTACTTAAACACAAATTATGCCATTAGTATCTTGAACAGCCCCATGACTGAGAAAAATGTGTCTGAACATGATGAAATAGTTTTCCCCTAATCATACATGCGTGGTCCTTCAGACTCTAGGTTTACTAATCCTTCTGGAATTTCCATTGGGATAATTTACACGGCAGGAGAGCAAAATGGCAAGAAAGCCTGAATGTCTTCATCTCCTAGTTGATTATTTTAACTACATCAAGAAGTAATTCTCTGACAAATTTTTTTTTCACTCCTTAATCACTGAGTGAGCAGTAGAACTGTAACCTGCTAACGATCTTACCTGGAAATGTCTAAGGTGACCCCCTGAATCCTGGGCCATCTCCAGTTGTCCTGATCTAACTCCCACAACTGGAACCAGATAGCTGTGGAGGAAAAAGTGAGCCTGGTGACTCTGCACTGGTCTATCTAACTTAAATCCAAGGTACTCACTTTCCATAGCCTCATACAACTAATATGATGGTCATCGTCTAGAATGAAGGGCACATTTTAACAACATTTAGATCATCTCTCTGTTTTGTTACTGTTGTATTCCTGTAAGATGTTGATCTAAACTTAAATCCTTCTTGACTGAATGCCAGTTTTCCTAGTAATCCTCATGCAAAAGGAAATTTTTTTCTTGGGTAACAGGGATTTTTCCTTTACATTTATTTTCTTTTCAAAGTTACTATAGCTTTAAGAAGGGAAATTTTCGTCAGACTTCAGTCATGCTCTTTTACTCAGACCGTAGATATTTGTTGAGAGTAGGTGAATCAAAAGCTTTTTTGAGTCAGCATGATTCAAAACCTAGGGAAGAAGTAATCAGGAGGTGCTATTTGAAATATGGGACACGTTTTGAGATCTCAAAAGAAAATTCCACCTCATAACACTAAAATCATAATAACTAATACTAAGATCGTAAAATGCTTTGAATTTTAAGGGTCAAACTGAATTTGAAAGCAGCCGGAAATGCTTCACTTCCATGGTGCGGTTAACATTTTGAAATATATGTATACATGTTTGTGCTACCCTACATATCAAATATGAAGCAGGTACTCAGTTACTTAATGGACTTATGGTCTTGGGCCAGTCCCTTAAATGTTCTATGACTCAGTTCAACCATCTTTAAAAAAGATTGAATGTTGTGAGGATAAAAACGAGATAATTAATGCACTGAACGTTTAAAATATAGAAGAATATATAAACAATATATAAACGCTATTTTGAAATATATGATATACAAAAATAAATTGAAGAAATGAATTACATGAACACGTAATCATATATATATATATATATATATATATATATATATATATGTATATGTATGTATGTATGTATTCGTGTCCATAAATGTGTGAACATAGAAATGAAATGGGTACCTATGTTAATGAAGAAATACTATGAAGCAGGTACAGAATTGGAGGTTGGAGAAGTGAAACTTTGGTGCATTCAAGGAAGATATTATTACATTGAGTAAGGAAAATCACACTTTTTAAAGCCATTAGCATTGACTCTAGGTACAGTATGACCTCAGAATGACAGAAAATTGGGGGAAGCAGAGTTGTTAGCAAAGGCATCAGGAGGGACTGGAGCATTGCCAACCACCTAAGGAAGGAGAACACAATGAAAACATTTTTCTTACAAAACATGGCCCAAGCTATGGTACAGCTAGTTCCCACTGATAACTATTCACTGTGTACATTCACACCTCATATATCAGCAGAAAGTGCACATCAAAACTCAGGGTACTGTTTTATTTCATTGTTTATTTAGACCTAAGAAAGTGATGGAGAACATGACCTTAGTTCACAGTAAATTTGAACCACATCCTATTTTTAAGAGAGATGGTCATTAAACATTTACATATACATGGAAGAAAGTATAAAAAACATGATGTGAAGAGTAGGTGCTAATTAAATAGTCATTTTGCAGTTCCCATACAATCTAATTCCCTCCTTAGAGATATACAAAATGATTCCTGGAGTGCTAAAGGGATATGGCCCATCATAAAATGCTAATTACAAAGTAGTAACCAGTTGCCAAGTCCTCTTTATGTATACGTATGTGTGTATAGACAAATAGACAGATAGAAAGATTGATAAGTGAATACATAGATAGATATAGATATGTATATATGTATATGTATATATATATACATATATATATATATATGGGGAGAGAGAGAAATGTATATGTGTATATGTGCATGTATGTGTATATGTACGTATGTGTGTATGTAATTCTAAGGGAGGATCTTGAAAATGAAGCAACAATAACAAAGAAGCAGCATGGCTCCATCAAGGACAAGTTAGCACTCCATTAATTTACTGTTTTTGTTGACAGTTACAAAACTGATAGATCACATGAACGCTATGAATACAATTTACCATCACGACTGGATATTCTGTTAGTAACTGCGACGGTTACTTACCCTTCCTTCTACTATGTCATTTTATTACTCATTATGATTCCTAGTTCTAAAGTGACTAATGACTGTATATTTGCCCTTAAATCAGATTAAAAATGAAATTTAAATTTTGGATTAAAATTGTGTCTCAGGTTTAAATTTAATAAATGAAGACATCCCTCATTAATCAATAAACCCTGAGGTTGCAACCCCGCTTATTAAAGTTTTATAAAATAAAGAAACCTTTATTTTTCATCATACCTAGCTCACATTGTTTCCACACTTTCTTTTTGCAAGCGTGAATGTGTGTGTGCAAGTGCGTGTGTGTCTGGAAACATGAGGTCTCTGGTGGTTATTCCAAAAAGAATATTCAATGAGATTATGTTTCAAGAATTGAGAATTTGTCAATTATGGATATATAGATGAGAGCTGTAGGTAACTTGAGAAGAAATCTATTTTTACCAATTCTACCTTGAAAATAATCATATGTGATAGCTCGATTGATTTTTATCCTATTTATCAGTTGTATTGCCAATAACCACGGTGTTTCTTTACGCCATGCGGTTTAAGGAACCTGGGATATCTATCTATGTATCTGTTTATGTATCTATGTATCTATCTGCCTGTTTGTCTGTCTCTCTATCTGT
This sequence comes from Potorous gilbertii, assembly GCA_028658325.1. Classification (NCBI taxonomy): domain Eukaryota; kingdom Metazoa; phylum Chordata; class Mammalia; order Diprotodontia; family Potoroidae; genus Potorous; species Potorous gilbertii. The sequence continues at coordinate 10,921 of JAQQSK010008806.1, forward strand.
CTATGTATGTGCTTTAGGCCTATTATGCATAATAATGCATAAGAACATGACAATAATATTTCAATATAAAAATAATCGAAGGGATGCATTCATAGAAGTGTAGAAATATTTGCATGAATGGAAATAGTGATCAGGGAGTCTAACCAGAACAATATATACAGTGATTACTTCGTAAAGAAAAGGAATTTCGAGAAAAATTAATAGCCAATAAGCCAATAAATAAAGAAATATTTATTAAGAACCTGCTGTGTAGTAGAGATTGTGCTTAGAGCTAAGAATATTTAATGGGACAAAATACAGTCCTGAAACAGAAGAGGTTGATAATAAAATGGGGACCATAACAGGAAAATGAGTAGGTCCAATCTGCAGACAAAATATCCAGGAAATGATCACCCCTGGGAAGGCATTGGAATTCAAGAACAAGGAACAAGGAAGATTGAAAAATGTAGGGATGTTGTCCTGTAGATGGTGGCTGTTCATTTACAATGCGAAGGCAGGAAATTCTCAACAGATGAAGAAACAGAGGCAAAAACTGTTAAGTACTTGCCATGGGTGACACACTTAGCAAGTGTGTGAGGCCTGATCTCAGGGCTTCCTGACTCCAAACTGAATTTTCTATCAATTATTGCCTAGCTTATCACCTCTAACTAGATGCTCCAATGTACCATGGTGCTTGCGGAGAAGGAACAATCTAGTTTGGAGTCAAGTTTTCAAGCATCATGCTGGGTAATGGACAGAAAACTAATTCCTTGTGATGGAATCAATCAATGGGGAGAGGGGAGGATTGTGACTTCCAAACATATTCTTAAAAAACTTTTAAGATGATCAACAGTCAGGTTTAATTACATTCAACAACAGAAAAATACAAGGAGAGAACAAAGACTAGCAGGGCTTTTAACCGTCTGACCATAAGCAATGCATACATCACATATAAACAGAGAGATCCAACTTTCTGACCACAGATACATAGTTACCAGAGAGAAAAGCATCAACATCTGAGTTTTCATGTTGAGGGAAGAGGACAGACTCCTAACAGCTTCCGGAACATCATCTACCACAAGAATCTTCTTCAAAAGAGTAAGTTCCAAGGGGCAGAGCCAAGATGGCAGCGTAGAAAGACTCACATATGCTAGCTCTGAACCCACACCCCATGGATTTCCTCTAAAAGGAACTTCCAACAAATTCTGGAAGAGTGGAAGCCACGCAGCCAGACTGAAGGAGATTTCCGTTCCAGAGAGCTCTGAAAAACAGATCCCAAAGGTCCCTCGCACACCTGACGGGAGCAGAGCCCAGCCCTCCCCGCACCATGTGGCACAGAGAGGAACAAGCAGATCCAAGCAGGCTTCAGGGATTCAGTCTCCAGCGCCCACGAAGGTCCGTCCACCCACAGACGCACAGGTCAGTGAGAGAGACATCTGGACAGGCTGAGAGGGGAGTGGGTGGTTTCAACTCGAGCCCCCTTGGGAAGCAACAGCAGAGGCAGTGGGCGGGCAGAGGCTCCCAGAGCAAACAGGAGCTCAGCAGCAGATCCATTACAGAAGGTCTCTGTAAAAACACCCTGAGGGAACAGCCTTGATGCGGCCCTGCCCCAACATGAGAATCTGATTTAATCTTACCCTGAACAGCAGCCAGGCCAGCCGCCGAAAGCCCTGAGGCTGAGGAGCAGCATTTGAATCTCAAACCCAAAGCACTACCTAGGCGGAACTAGGTAGGGGTGGAGAGGACTCTCAGAAGTCAAGTACCTGGCTGAGAAAATGCTCAGAAAAGGCAAAAAAAATAAGACCATAGAAGGTTACTTTGTTGGTGAGTAAATGCTTCCAACGTTACTCTCTGACGAGGAAGAAAACTGCTTACCATCAGGTAAAGACATAAGAGTCAAAGCCTCTGTATCCCAAGCATCTAAAATAGATATCCGATGGGCTCAGGCAATGAAACAGTTGAAAAAGGATTTTGAAAATCAAGTTGGACAGGTGGAGGAAAACTGGGAAAAGAAATGAGAGAGATGCAAGAACAGCATGAAAAACGGGTCAATACCCTAAAAAAAGAGACCCAAAAAAATCCTGAAGAAAAAAACAATTTGAAAAATAGGCTAACTTAATTGGCAAAAGAGGTTCAAAAAGACAATGAGGAGAAGAATACTTTCAAAAGAAGAATTAGCCAAGTGGAAAAAGAGGTGCAAAAGCTCACTGAAGAAAATAGTTCTCCCAAAATTAGAATGGAACTGATGGAGGCTAATGACTTTCTGAGAAAACAAGAAATCACAAAACAAAACCAAAAGAATGAAAAAAATGGAAGATAATGTGAAATATGTCATGGGAAAAACAACTGACCTGGAAAATAGATCCAGGAGAGACAATTTAAAAATTATGAGACTACCTGAAAGCCATGATCAAAAAAAGAGCCTAGACATTATCCTTCATAAAATTATC
>JAQQSK010008808.1:0-13348 GCA_028658325.1 Potorous gilbertii
CTACTTTTTCAAGCTGCTCACCTGTCATCCAGAGTAGGGAAGCAAAAGGGTTCTTCATCGAGGAGGCCTTCATTGGCACCAAACCCTTTTCCTTTTTCCAGGTCCACTCTACCTGTTCTGATTCCTTAACCTGAAATATCACAAGTCTGGAAGTGCTTGGTCCAGGCTCTGGTGACCTCAGAAGCTTTTGCCAATTTTTTTGACATACAGTTGGCTCAGTGAGAGCAAACCATAGTTCTAGATAGAACTACCCATCAGTGGTTGTTCCTTATGACTGAGTCCAGTGATTTAGGATAGTTAGCTCTTATGAGCTTGTGTCAAGAAGCACAGGGAATGACTTGTCTAAGACATAATTAAATCTACCATATTTCCTGTCATGTTAGGGTTTGGGTAGCTGGCTTAGCATAACCCTGGCATTGGTGGTTTTTTCCTACTTGACATATTGCAATGGAATTGCAAGGAAATGTGCAGCATTGGGTAAATACCAGGATGTCTTTTCAAAATCAGATATACTAACAATTCAGTGACTTATTTGGGAATTAATTAATTAAGGCAGTAATAAATCATTAGGCAATCACTCAATCATCAAGTATTTATTAAGTACCTATTGTGTGCCAGGGCTGTGAATGAAACAGTCCCCACTCAAATGAAAGGGTATGGTTTCTTGCTCCTAGGTCCTGTAATTGTAAAAAGTTCTTGGAGAATCAAAATTGGTTTTATTGTTTGTCCAAAAGCCATATGAAACATTTCAAGGGACATTTGGTCATTTTGTATTTCGGCACTTAAGTATTTGTAGAAAGACTACTGAGAAAAAATGATTGTAGCCTCTGTGTCAGCATCTGTTGCGGAGGATGAGGAGATAGAGAAACGCTACAAAAGGCTACATAATATTTCTTAAATGAACTTAACATATCTTGGTTACTTGGTGATTTCAATCCAAAGATATTTGGAGAGGAGGAAAGCAAAAAAAAAATCAGATTGGAAATTACAATTCAGAGGCCACAGGAGCCTGTCTTCTATATTTATAAATACTTTCTTTGTGAAAAGAAATGGAAGTCATTATATGTAATAAACATCAAATAATATCATGAAAAATTAAATCAATCATATTTTAACTGACAGTAAATGCCTTGTCACTGATTCACAAGTTATTCCTGAATTGGCTGATTCTGTATGGGCAGATCATCAACTCCTTAGGGACAAAGATCAAATCCAAATGTCAACATTAATATATAGGAAGGGAGCAAGTGTTTATTAAGCACCTACTATGTGCCAGGCACTGTGCTTAAGCTGTTTACAAATATCTCATTTGATCCTCATAATAGAAAAGTCCAAATGAGGAAAAAACCAACTTGATGGGCCACTAAAATAAACCCCATCATGACATGATGAAGCCAGTGATGCTGAAGAGTGAAAAAGAGGTGGAGAGTGGACATCAGCACAGATGACAGCTGTTTCCTCAAGAATTTTAATTGGCATAAATTAATTGCCATAAAGAGCAGACCAGAAGAGCCTGGATTTTTTTTCAGCCAGCAACCACTCGCTCTTTTTGTTTGGAGGAGGGAGGAAGAGAAGGAAGCCAAGGGAAGCACTGACTGAGAATATTAACTTGTTTATCAAAATCTTACAGAGAGGGATAGTGTAATATTATGAGGGACATTTCTCTAAAAAAAGAGCAAGAGCAAGGTCAGGGAAAGAGATATTGGTGAGGGATTTAACTAAGCAAATATCTCAAGGGCATTTAAAGACAAAACTGGAAGGAGATCAACAAACAGAGGAAAAGTGCCTTGTCAAGATCTCTCTTCACCGTCAAGGACAGTGGAGCATTTGGACATAATCCCAGATGTGGTGCATGAGGAAGCAGAAATGGCTAGGAAGAAAATAAAGATAAGAAAAATAGGGGAACTAGACCTCATGTGCATAGCAAGGCAATGAAGGATCAGTTCTCAAGGTGTCTGAAAAGAGGCAAGATGCCAAAGGTGGTGGGGGGAAATCTAGGATATTATTAACTTTAAAAAAGTATCCAAAAGAATGTCAATGAATTGCATCAAGCCCCTGGAACAGAGGAACCTCTTCAATGAGATCCATAATCCCGTAAAAGAGTTTGACCTATTGATCCACACAGGGAAATCCAAATGGAAGAAGAATGCCTATTGCCCAGACTATGACATATCTTGGACAGACATTACAAAGGCACAATAAGCTGAACTCAGAATGAATAGGAGTGTGAATTGGTCTGCTCTTGGAATATCAGGCTATTCTTTAAAAAAAAAACTCCAAGTTAATTCTTGAAATAGATACCTATCTTTTAAATACCAGTATTCTTCTGGTGGAGGTGATAAGTGGTAGAATATTAATGTATTTGAAGAATTTAAGTTGAAGATCCAAGAAATGTATGATGGGGGTAAAAAAGTCTATTAATCTAGGGAGAGGGAGAGATGACCAATGGACAGTTCATAGTCTTCGTTGATATCTATGCAACATCAAAAGAAATGCCCATGTCAGGTTGGGTGAACCCTCTCTGGCATATTTACAGGAGTACATAAACATGAGTTTCACAAGATGGGGGCAGTGTCATTGTTGGAGGGAGGACCCCCATCCATGAAATCACAGATCCATTGGAGCAGGTGATCTGCCTATAATCTCCTGCCTCCATATGTATTTACCTCATTGTTTCATTGGCTCTTGCTCTGCTCCACACACTAGGCCAAGACATCTGGAGCAGCTGCTGGATTTATGACTGCCTCCCTTAGTAATGATAGACAACTAACATAGAAGTGGTTTCTAGTACTTGGTGGAGTCAAACGGATGTGGTCCTTCTGGCTGATGCCAACTTGCTGCATTCATCCTCCAGAATTGATGGAGACCTTTGGCAATATGTCATTACCCAAGCTCCAGGGCCCAGATGAACCCCTCTGGTGGCAGCAAGTTGAGAAAACTCCTTGTCAAACTTGGCATGTCAAGTTACTATGGCCAAACCTTGGGCCCCATCTCTTGCTCCCTCTTTCAGGCTTTGGTTTGACTCTTGACTTTTATCCTGCTTCTGCTGGGGATGCTGCTTACCGTATCTGTACCCTGACTTCATTTCCAGTTACATGATTTTGACTGAACTATGATTTAGTGCCCTTTCTGTGCTGGGAATCATCATTTCTTTGCCAGGGCCATAAAACCCACCTAGTGGTAGCCTCACCTAGGATTGTGATTAGAGGAAGCTGTTCACCAGAGTAGTATGCATGTAGACCTACCTTTGAATTTGTCTTCATTCACTGACATATATGGGCATAATGTTATGCAGACATTGAGCCCATAGAATTTGGAGTGTGTAATTTCCACTCAAGTAAGGGTTTTCCTTGGTTTTATTTTTAGGACATTAAAACTATTGTCAGATACCCAAGAGGGATTAGGCTTGTTCTTGGCCTCAGGAGGCAGAATTAGGAGCAGGGGATGGAGGCTGTGTGTATGTGAGCGGGGGAGGGGACAAAACTCCAGGGAAGGAAATGTTTGCTCAGGAGGAAGAAATGATGGAAAAACTCGACTATCAGAATGGAATGAGCTAGTTTGGAAAGTGATGAATTATAGCATACTCAAGTAAAGGCTGGATGACCTTGTCTAAGATACTATCCAGGGAATTCTTACGCTAGATGAAGGTTATACTAGATGCCTTCTGAGGCTCTTGAGGGTTTATTTTGTGGTGGGGTTGGAATGAGGAAAGGTAGTGGGGTCTCAGACAGCACAAATATCTGCCTCCCCTTCCAGAGCAGATGGGGCGCATCCTGCAGCGTACGGCCATCTCCACAAACATCAAAGAACGACTGGACTTTTCCTGTGCTCTCTTTGGGCCTGATGGGGGCCTTGTGTCCAATGCACCCCATATTCCTGTGCATCTTGGTGCCATGCAAGAAACTGTGCAGTTTCAGGTCTGAGAAGACCCCATTCTCTTCCCTCCTCTCCTTTGACCCCTAGCCCCTATTCCCAGTCTCCAATACAGGGATTGTATAGTCTACTTGCCTCAGCTACCCTTTCTCTGACTTTCCCTCATTACTATTAAATCTCATTAATTTATTCCTCACTAATCCCTCATCCTGTACGCTGCACCTGGTTACAGATCAATCATTTGGGTGAGGATCTCCAGCCTGGGGATGTAATTCTGAGCAACCACCCAAAAGCAGGAGGCAGCCACCTGCCAGACCTCACAGTCATCACTCCGGTGAGAAGGGAGGTAGCAGTGGGGGAAGGTGTTGGATTATCACCATGGGGTAGGGTGGATGGATGCCTGCCCCTTTGGAGGACCTGGGCTGCCCTGGAAATCCAGAATCTGCCATTTATATTCGTGTCTCTTTGGGCAAGTCACTTAACCTTTGGGTCTCAGCTTTCGTATATAAAGTGAAAGGTTGGATTTGATGACCTCTGAGGTCTTACTCCAGCTCTGAGTCTGATTCTGTGATCCTGTCCCCTCCCCACTTCCAGGTGTTCTGGCCTGGTCAGCCCCGCCCTGTGTTCTATGTGGCGAGCCGAGGGCATCACGCTGATATAGGGGGCATCACACCAGGCTCCATGCCACCCCACTCCACAGCACTGCAACAAGAAGGGGCCGTCTTTTTGTCCTTCAAGTTGGTTCACAAGGGCATCTTCCAGGAGGAGGGTAAGAAGGAGGTCGTGGTGGTGAGGTGAGGTCCTCCAGGAAGATGGGGGGTTCAAGGATCACTTGGAGAGCTCTAGTCAGAAGTGTTTTCTTGGGAAGGGAGCTTAAGCGCATTGTCTAAAGAAGGTGAGGTACTAGAGAAGAAGGGATAGGAGAGCAGATTAGCCAGTGATCCCCATGATTCTTTCCCTCCTCTTTCCTCTCCCTTTCTCCTTCCTGCACCCAGCTGTGACAGAAATCCTAAGGGCTCCAGGAAATATTCCTGGCTGCAGTGGTACCCGAAATCTCCATGATAACTTGGCTGACCTCCGGGCCCAGGTGGCAGCCAATCAGAAGGGGATCCAATTGGTAGGAGAACTGATTGGCCAGTATGGACTAGATGTTGTACAGGCCTACATGGCTCACATCCAGGTGAGAGCAGGAGGTATGGGTTGTGAGGGAATCCTACTCCAGTACTGTTCATCTACATTCATTCAACAAACATTTCCTGAGTGCCTGCAAAGGCCAGGGCTCTGGGACTTGGGAGAAAGGGTGGAGATGGTGATGCTAAGATCTGTAAAGCTGGGTGAGGGGTGGAGGAGTAATCTGAGCAGAAGCTGGATCACAGAATCTCTCAGGAGCTGTCTTCTGGGTAATAACTGGGGAAGCATAGGGTGGTCTCTGAATGATGTCTCCTTCCCTAGGCTAACGCAGAGCTGGCTGTTCGGGAGATGCTCCAGGCCTTTGGGGGAGCTCGGCAGGCACAAGGGCTGCCCCTGGAGGTGAGCGCAGAGGATCACATGGATGATGGCTCCCCCATTCGCCTTCTAGTGAAGATCGACCCAGGAAAGGTAGAGTCCATGTTGAGGGAGAGGTCAGGGGCAGGTGTGTGGGCACAGCCTAGAAGTGGGGGTGTTTGTGCTTCAGCTCGGGCTGCTTGTGTTCTGTTCTAGTAAAGATGTAACATGACACATAGTCCTCTGACCCCAGGGCAGCGCCATCTTTGACTTTAGTGGCACAGGCCCAGAAGTGTTTGGCAACCTAAATGCTCCCCGAGCCATTACACTGTCAGCTCTCATCTACTGCTTGCGCTGTCTGGTGGGCCAGGACATCCCTCTGAATCAGGTAGGTCACCTGAATGTGTAACATTCTCTGAATTGTGTGTATGTATGTATGTATGTGTGCGTATGTGTATATATGTATGTGTGTATATGTGGTTCTTCTGACCCAGGGGTGTGTTTGGAGGCCATTTCCCACTTACTGAGCTCTTCTGCTCCCTCTCCCCAACCCAGGGCTGTCTGGCTCCAGTTCAGGTAGTGATCCCTCCGGGCTCCATCCTGGATCCATCTCCAGATGCAGCTGTGGTTGGGGGCAATGTGCTGACCTCCCAGAGGGTAGTGGATGTCATACTGGCTGCCTTTGGAGCCTGTGCTGCTTCTCAGGTCTGGAGAAGGCTCTTGGATGAGGAGTGGAATGGGCTGGATGTCTTTGGCTTGGTCTCCTCACACCAAATTCCTTTCCCCTTTTCTCAGGGCTGCATGAATAATGTAACCTTAGGGAATGCCCACATGGGCTACTATGAGACAGTGGCAGGGGGTGCAGGAGCAGGCCCAAGCTGGCATGGGCGCAGTGGGGTCCATAGTCACATGACCAACACCCGAATCACTGACCCTGAAATTCTGGAGAGTCGGTGAGTGTCTATGATGTTGGGGCAATTACCCTAAGGAGGTGGGCGAGATGGGAGAATCAGACTGAGCCTCTTTGTTCCTCCAGGTACCCTGTGATTCTTCGCCGTTTTGAGCTACGGGAGGGCTCAGGGGGAAGGGGCCGCTTCCAAGGTGGGGATGGTGTGGTAAGAGAGCTTGTTTTTCGAGAAAAAGCCCAGCTGTCTGTTCTGTCTGAGCGACGAGCCTTCCAGCCCTATGGGCTCCATGGTGAGACCTCTCCCTCCCAACCTCCTTCATTCCTCCTGCTCCCAAAAAGTTCCACAGCTTTATTCTACTTGAGGTCATTCCTTACTTTCCGTGATGTTCATGGGATGACCAAAGGGGCCCCCGTACTACAGGGGAGGGGTTGGGAAGGAGCTATGGTCACATTTTGCAGAGTGATGCAAAGCCCAGGTATGACAAAAGATGGTCTTAGCTTGAAATGTTCCCTTTCCCTCAATTTTCTGTTGTGGTTTTTTCAGGGGGAGAACCTGGAGCCCCTGGACTCAACCTGTTAATCCGAAAAGATGGACGGACCATAAGCCTGGGGGGGAAAACATCTGTGACTGTATTCCCTGGGGTAAGGGGCTGAAGAGGAAGGGAGGGAATACAATTTGAGGGGACAGTTCACTAGTCTAAGGAAAGAGCATATAACCAGGGACTTGGGGAACTGGGGAAATTTCACTCTCACTCCCAAGCGCCCATAAAGTGAGCCTTAGACCTCGGGATTGCTGGTGTTCATTGTTTAATTTGGCTTCATTAAGGAAAGGGAAGAGTATAAAAAGGAGATGCCAGAATAAAACTGGAGGAAAAGATGGGAAGGGAGGTTCATCTTCTTTCCCCTAGGCTCAGTCTTCTCTCTGTGTCACTTCAGGATACCTTCTGCCTGAAGACACCTGGTGGAGGTGGCTATGGGAACCCTGAGGAGCCAGCCCCTGCCCCTGGCTCCCCACCCCATTTAACCTGCTTTCCTGAACGAGGCAGCGTCTATGAGTACCGACAGGCACAGGAGGGTGTGTGAGGGGTGGGGTGGGGTGGGGAGCACCCTGCAGAGGCAACAATAAAGATCCCTGAAGTTGCCCCTTGCCAAAGGGGTGGGGCCCGGGAGGAACCAAGGTCACAGTTTGCTGTCTTCATTGTTCAGTCTGTGGTTCCTTCTGTATGTTGGTCTGGTCTAGGTCTGACGTAGCCCTGGGTTCTGTGGTTACCTGGAGTCGTAGCCCTACAGCCAGATGGTCAGTGAGGCCAGCCAGGCATGTGCTGAAAGTCACTCGCTCTGCGGCCTAGAGGGGTGCAGTTCTACATGAGGGAAGATTCCCTTTCTTCTCCTCTTTCCCATAGACCATCAGAATTGGCAAGGAGGAACTTTAGTGAACACAGAGTAACTCCTCCATTCTCCAGGAGGAAATTGCCCATGGTCTCATAGTGTTAAGTGGAAATCTAGTGCTATCTCTCCAGTCCCTCAGATTACCCTGGCATCCCCCAGGGCACTTACTGGGATGAGAAGGGTCGTAGGGTCTCTCCTGTATAAGATGTAGTCTATTCTTCTGCCTTGCCAGGATGCCGAGGGGAGGGTCCCAGTGGGGGGGCCTGCAAGGTACATACTTCTCCCATCCTCCTGTTCCAGAGCTCTAGAGAAATAAAGAAAGGGGGTACTGGTATTATTAGGGAGAAGGTGGTGCTGCAGCAGATAAGACTCCATTCCAGGGACACTTGCCTTTTCAGCTTCTCAGGACTGCAGGCCACAGGGCAGTGGAGCGTTGGGGCACTCAGCAGGGTTCCTAGGAACCAGGAAGGAATGTGAGATGCAGAGCACACCTTACTTTTCTTTGGTCCCCTCAGGTCCAGGAGAAGGAAGGATAAGCCTGGGGCTCCAGGGCAGAAGAGAGGGATGTCTTGGCCTCCTCCAGTTGGGAAAGATTGGTGTGGGGACCCCACTGCCCAGGGATATTTTTGTTGGTAGAAGGGAAGGATGTGTCATGTCCTAAGATTTTCCTGCTGAGGTGGAAAGGGAATGGTGATTGGTACCCTGACTTCTCCTACCTATGGCCCAAGGCTGCTCCTGGCCTGGCCCCAACCTACAAGGATCTGTGAAGCAGGTGAACAGTTCATGCTCTTGTTCCTGGGCATCATCTTTAGGAGAAAAGGGAGGAAAAGGAATGATAATTTGGCTGATGGAGGGTTAACTACCTTCCCCCTTCCTCCCCTGGCCTTTGCCCCATACCTGAGGAACAGTTGTCAAAATTGAGGTCACCCATGAGTACACTGAAGGCAACAGTGTCATCCTCCTTGTCATTCTGTGTTTCAAACTGCTCAGCCCAGCCCAGCAGGAGTGAAAGCTGCTCACAGCGAATGTCCCAGTCCTCTGGGGAAGGCAGGAAATGGACCAGAGTAACTGCTGCCCTTTCCCCTGCCTCTTCTCCCTCAACTAGATCCTGTAAACCTGTGGAGACTTGGTAGAGAAATAAACTATGCCTAGAAACTGGGTGATGGAGGCAGGAAGGACAGAGGAACTATGGAGGAAAGTATGTAGGGGAAGAGGACTGAGCCTGTGAATTCAGGCAGAGACCATGTAGCACAATAGAGGAGGATGTGACTCAAGTCAGTTGTGGGGGAGGGCCTGGGCTTGGAGGGATGTCAACCGTTAGGACAGGGGGGAAGGATCTCAGCCACAAGGGGTAGAAAGGGAAGAAGAATAATAAGAACAAACTACCTTGTAGCTGGACATGGGGGGGAAGGGGTAGGGACACGGGTTAAGGGAAAGGCTAGACAATGGTTGAGGAAATTTTGAAGACTAGGGTTACTCAGATAAGTCACCTCACCAGTGCCATCTGATGTGTGTTGGTGCTACTTTCTCTAGCAGCCACAAGTGGAAGTTAAGGACCCCCGCTAAAAGACATTCTAGCCTTGGGTTCTGGCTCACCCTCAGGGGCGTGCAGATGGGTACAATGCAGATAGCCCACAATCCTCCGCCTATCCAGCATGCCCAACTGCACCTGCAAAACCATGGGCATTGCCATCTCTCCCAGGGCCTAGGTTGATCTTTGGCCCCTGCCCTTGATCCCCACGTGGCCCCTAGGAATACTGCATACCTGAACTGAGAGTAATCCCTTGGAGGCAAGTGCATCCTCCCTCCGGGCATTTGGGAAGGGCAAGAAGCGGGCACTCAGCACGGGGTATCGAGAAACCAGCAAAAGCCCACTACCCAGTAGTTTGAGCTGAGGTCCTGGATAGAAGCCAGTGGTCCCCACGTCATATATCACAGGACCCAGGGTGCTTGCCAGGCACTGGGCCAACCTGCTTGCTGCCCGTACATCGAATGTTTCCTGAAGGCACACAAAGTCCAGGCTACTGGGTAGTGTTGATATCAATTCCCCTACCAGTGAACCATTCTGGGGAGGAGTGGAACCTGTGGCCCCATAGCTGAACTCTTTGGTTCCTCCAAGTAGGATAGTGCCTATACACTCTGCCCGCCTCTGGCTATGCTGCAGGTTGCTGAATCGAGCAAGACCATCGGGCAGCAAGCAGAGGTTGGCACTGAGAAAGCCAAAGCTTCGGTGGGGATCTGATGGGGGACACCAGGGTGAGGGGGGTGTCCAGTTCCTAGGAGGTGGCTGGTAGCAGAAAGGACGTCGACAGCACTGCAGAGGTAACCAGAAAAGCAGTCCCAGGAGCAGCAGGGGTAGAGTTGCTAGCAGCAGCAGCAGGGCAGCTAAAGCCCCTAGCAGGGTGACCAGAAAATGACACAGCCCCCTTGGGAATGGAGTAAAAAGGGGGAATGGAGTGCGGGGAGTGGGCACACAGCAGACCAGAAGCCTGTCCAGGGCCCAGTATGCAGGGAAGAGCATGGCCCGGGCCAGGCTGTGCAGAACGTGCAGGGTGGGGTGGGGGAATGGGGATGATCGCAGCCCTCCCAGGCCCGGGGGCCAGCTGGTTGGGGGTGCACCAGGGCTCAGGGCCTGCATTGGGGAGGAAGAGTAGGGAGGGACCCTGCTTGGGAGGCACTTGTCCCACAGGCAGAGAGGGAGCTGCTCTGACTTCTTCAGGACCAGGCTTGGCTCTGCCTCCGGACTTCATATTTCCCCCCAGCTGGGGGATCTGGGAGGAGGTCGATCATCTGTCCTAAGGAGACTGCAAGGCAGGGGAGTGGTTGAGGGTGATCCGGGACCCTGGAGAGCAGAGAGAGGGGTGAGGCCGGGGCTCCAGGAAGGGGATCGGAGGGCCAAGGCGGGAGAGGCATGAGGGTCGGGAAGGGGGTCCCGGGACACATCCCTTTACTTACTTGAATTTGGAGGACCGCAGCAACGGAAGCCGGAAAATGAAAGAGAGAAAGTGAAGACGAGAGCCCGCCCCCGCGCTCTGGCCAGGCAGGTCCCGCCCGGGCCAGATAAGGCTGGAAACTCGGGGGCCCTGGGCGGTTGTCCTGCCTGCTGCTGCGGGGAGGCAGCCTGGGCATAGGCAGGCGGACTCCGGGCTTGAAAGGAGATGGAGCTCGGGCACCTACGAGCATCGCGGTGCACCCCGTGGTGCGCAGCGTGGTGCGTTGTAGCCCTAGTTCTGAGTCTTCTAAGACACCTTTTCTAGTGGAAAAACCAGCCCTCTAACGTAGAGAAGCAAAGGCAATTCCTCTTTGTGGATACGGACTGAGATGCCCTAGGCACCTGACATTCCCGCTATCAAAGTGGGCATCACCTCTGCGACTTAAGGGTCTTAGAGAGGGTCTAGGGTAAAGAAATTTGCCCAGGGTCACACGGTACATGTCATAGGAGGGACTCAAAGGCGGCAAGTCTTTCCTGGCTCCAAGGCTGGCTCAAGCTGCCACCTCTAGGTTAAGCCATTTTATTATTGCATCGGACAGGCGGCTAAGACTGGAGTTGGTCTCTAGCGCAGCCTCCTGGACAGCAGCAGGGAAAAGAAAACAGGAGAAAGGAGGAATCGGTGCTGCCAGAGTGGATTGAGGAGGGGAAACAAAAAAGAAACTAGTTTGGGAACCCTTGCCAAGCTGGTGCCACGTGGGTAGATCTTTGTGTTTTGGGCCTGGGGCTGAAATACTCTGACTTTGGAGGGAGCGAGTTTATCTTTTGAGTCTCAGAAAATTCTGAAGCCTTGGGGGTGGGTTGGAGGATGTTACCAATTTATCTATCCAGTTTATCAATTGTAATCTCATACTGCCTATCCCTGCCCTTGCAGGAAAAAAAATGGAAATAGAAACCAGTTGGGTCTGCAAAGGCCTCCGGCATCAGAATGCAACACCACCTCCAAGTTAAATAACCGAGCCAGGTCAAGCTAAGCTGTGACTAGAGTTAGTTATTTACAAATCTGACCTTTGTTAGCTTGCATTTTTTTCAGACATTTATTGAGGTTTGCCATTCTGCACAACCCTAGGTTGGGAGCAGAAGGGGGCTTATAAATGAATGACAGTCCTTGACTTCAGGAAGTTTATAAGGCTAGAGTAAGAAACACAACTGTACAAACAGGTATGAGGGACAGTACACTGTGAGAAAGGTTATAAATGACTGTAAAGATTCAGTCAGAGATCTTAGCTGTCTGGAGGGATCTCATCTAGCTGAAGGGATCACCTTGTTTACTTATTCCCTCACCAAGATCTCATTCACTCACCTAGCTTCAACTATGAACACCTTCAATTAGACACCTAGGCAAAGGACTCTCAAATTTTCAGCCTTTGATCTCCAGACCTAAATTTCCAAATGCCTAGTGAACATTTCCACTTATATTTTCTGTATGTTGGCCCACCTCAAACTCAACAGGTATATAACCAAACTCCCTCTGACTTCCTATTGCTCAATACTTTCATCCAGGTTAAACATTAGTAGTATTATCTTGGACTCCTCCATGTCCCTCACTTCACAAATTTACTTTTTCCAAGTCTTGTTTATTTGGATTCTAGAATATCTTTTTCTTCTGTCCACCTCTTTATTCCTACCTCCAGAATCCAGGTAAAGGCCATTTTACCATCTGCTGAAGGAGCTCACTCTGTACTGGTCAGGGATGTGATATCACAGTGCCATCATCAGTGACGCCTACAGTTCCCGGTAGCCCACCTCTCCCTCACAGAGCCACCTTGGTTTCAGTAAGGTACTTTATTGAGGGAGAAAACAACTCAAAAATATAAGTAAAGGGTGAAAGTGTTTAAAAAATATTTCTACCACATCACCAATTAATCTGTCTTAAAATAAGAGATCCAGTCTGCTGGGATTCTCTTAGGCTCAAGCAGGGTCTGGATGGTTTAATTCCATTCTAGTCCAAATCCAAAACATCTTTTGTCAAACTGAAATCTAAAACACAGTTGGGGTGAGTCTACCTTTCCCTTTCCTTCAAGAAATACCCCCTCCCTGCTCTCAAGACTTTAGAAGGATGTGGGAGCAATCATCTTTCTCTGTTTCCAATGAGTTCAAAGTGCAATATAGAACCTGTTGATCTCAGTGCCTTCTCCAGGTTAGGAAATCAAATCTTTCAAGTCTAGTTCTTCAGTTCACTAATTTCCTAAGCAATAGAAATATCTTACACTTTATAACAGAATGTTTTTTGACTTGGTGAAATGGATGTTAGAAAGGATTTTTTTCTCATCTCACAGATAAGGAAACAAAGGCTTAGAAAAAGTTGACTTTCTCCCAAATCACAGTTGGTGATGTTCAAAGCTGGAGCTCAGATCTGTTCTTTCCACCTGCACCTGGCTCTTTTTCCATTGTTACTGTTTATCCTATGTGACTTCTCCTGAAGAAAAGAGAAAAGGAGACAGAGACAGGCAGAGAGAGAAAAGAAAGAAAAAGTGAAAGTGTCAAAGTAACACTTTTGTCTAGGCCCTAGAACTACTTCAAACAGCCTATTCATGGAATGGGTGTATCTCACTCAAAGTGAGAATCCTATAGGATCTTAGCCTGAAAGGGCCAAGGTCTCACATTGCATCCTGGGCCCTCTCCAACTGTCCTGATGATATCAGGCCACTGGATCCAGATCAGGAGAAGAAAGTGAAGTTGGTGACCTTGCACAGCCCTCCCTC
>JAQQSK010008809.1:0-13348 GCA_028658325.1 Potorous gilbertii
GGAAAGGATTAACAAATCATGAACCTTGTGAATTTTGCAACAAGTTGTTCAGAACACAAATATAATGCAATACTGAAATATTATCAGTGCAATGATGAATCAGGATTCCAGAAACATGACACCAACCCCCTGACGGAGAGCTCCAGACTCCAGAGGGAGATTAAAAAGATTTTTTACAAGGGCAATGATTTTGATTGACCAAACATGTATGTAATGGGCTTTGTTTTTCTTGTATTCTCAGTTGGGGCAGGGAAAGGAAATGGTGGATTTGGGCTAAATTGAATTATTGAGAGAAAGAAGAGCATCTTTTACTGGTTACTGGACCCCATGTCACTATACAGGTGACACACGGTGATAAAAATACCCTTTGTCCAGACTGGCCAGTTTGGGATGGGTCAATCCATGAGTTGGGTAACCATGAGATGTGCATAGTAAAAGGAGTTTCTATTACTAAATGGAAATGTTACATTAAAATAATTCTTTTCTGGGTTCTACCAGTGTTTGTACCCTTCACACACAGGGGGTGACTATGCCAAACTGAGGCTTCCAGTGCATAGGCTGGAATGCTCCTCCATCAACCCAATAAGTGCCTGGCTCCCAAGAAACAACATTTTTCTTGACCAATTGATGGTTTCATCTACTACAAGAGAAGCGTATGTAACTCCAGCAGTCACTAATATGGTAACAGGGGATTCCTAGGGAATGGAGGTCCTGGCAGGTCCTGCCAATGGGCTACATTCCAGGATGCATGGCTGGTATGTGAGGAAGCCTTGAGGAGTGGAGCAGATACAAAGTACAATGGATAGAGTACCTGACCTGGAGTCAAGAAGACCTGAGCTCAAATCCAGCCTCAACTATTAGCTATGTGACCCTGGCAAGACAAACCTCCATTTGCCTCAGTTTCCTCATCTGTAATATGGCAATGATAATAGCCCTTATCTCCCAGATTTGTTGTAAGGAGCAAATGAGCTCATAACAGTCAAGCACTTAGCATAGGGCGTGGCACCAAATAAGTGCTGTGTAAGTGTAATTGCTATTATTTGTTATTAGTGTTATTATTAAAGATCTTCATCTACACTAATTCCTCATGCTGGCCGTGAGTCTGGCCAAGTAGTGTGGGGCCGGGAGAGCAAAGGACTAGACAATCAAAGGCTCTCCCATTTAGAGCGAGGACGCATGGAGGAATATCTCCCATTACCTAGAGTTGTTTATGGAACATCAGCACCCATCAGAGGTATTATATGCCAAGTGACCAGGTTAGATCTCTTATAAGAATGGTGTAAGTTGAGGAGTTGGTTCAGTGACCATATGAACGTTGAGATATTGATGCCATGAGCTGAGCACAGGACCATACAATCCCTTAAACTAAGAATGAGACAGCTATTCCTGCCCAGTTGGGTTCCTTGTTCCAGTTGGAGTGCTCATCTAACTCAAGTTGTCCTCCTCTCATACCCAGCCAACAAAACGGCACCTTCCCATCTCAGGGAAAGAGGTTTGCTCTAACTTATGAATAGCTATCTTATTAGATATCTAACTTACCAGGTCAAAGGTCTAACCTCTCTGAAACAATGTCTGGGATAAATCATTGCCTGCCTGGGAAAAGGAAGGACTGGCTCAAAGCTTTCTGGAATCCAGTGTCCAGGAAAATTTGCCCGAGAAGAAGACATTGTTTTTGGAAACAGTTATGGATGACCGACTCTAACCTTTACTTATTCCTTCCCCAGTGCAAAGTTGCCTCGGCCTCAAGCTTCTTCCCCTCTTCCCTTAGGATATTGCACACACCCTGGAGAAGCTTAGATTCCACTTTATTTGGCAGGCTTTCTTTCTTCTGGGGATGGTTCAGATAACTCCTTCCCAGGAAGGGCTTATGGGACCAATGGGTGGTAAGTTATCCCATCCAAACTACAGGAGTTAGGAGCATGGCACCCCTGTGATCTGGAAAATCCACATAAAAATTTTTGGCCCTCCCTTTGTACCACAGAAGAAGTCTGAACTTTTTCTTTTTCTGTTATGGAGTGTTTACAGTACCTTACTGTGAAATTTGGGCTAAGTTTTTGGTCATAAGCACTGTATCATCTGCTGGCCTTCAAGTGTCATCTGTGACTTCTGCAAAACTCCCCAAAAATTCCAGTTTAATTTATTTTTTTAAATTTAATTTAATTTTATTTATTTATAGATGTTCTACAATCACTTCCTTAAAATTAAGATTTTTTTAAATTTATTTTTAATAGTATTTTCCCCAATTACACATCAAGACAATTTTTAGCGTTCATTTTCCCCATTTATTAGCATTTTATTTTTCCAATTACATATAAAGATAATTTTCACCTTTTATAAGATTTTGAGTTTCAAACTTTTTTTCTCCCTCCCCTCCTTAGTCTTGAAGACAGCATGCAATCTGATATAGGCTGTAAATGTACAATCATATTAAACATATTCCCACATTAGATATGTTGTGAAAGAAGAATCAGAACAAAAGGGGAAAACCACGAGAAGGAACAAACAGAAAAGAAAATAGTATGCTTCAATCTGTATTTAAACTCCATAGTTTTAGTATTCATTTTTACAAGATTTTGAGTTCCAAATTTTCCTCCCTCCCCTACCCTCTTCCTAAAAAGATAAGCAATTTGATATGTTATACATGTGCTATCATGAAAATATTTGCATATTAGTCACAGTAGTGAAAGAAGAAACAGATCAAAAGGAAAAAAAACACAAAAAAGAACAAAGTGAAAAAAACATGCTTCTGTCTGTATTCAGAGCCCATCACTTCCTTATCTGGATATGGACAGGGTTTTCCTTCATGAGACCCTGTGGACTTGTCTTGGATCATTGAGCTGCTGAGAAGAGCTAAATCATTCATGGTTGACCCTCACACAATGTTGCTGATACTGTGTACTATATTTTCTTGGTTTGCTCACTTCACATTACATCAGTAGGTCTCTCCAGGCTTGTCTGAAATCTGTCTGTTCATAATTTCTTATTGTATAATAGTATTCCATTATATTCACGTATTTCATTCATTGATTGAAATGTAGAGTGTGTTCAGGAAAAACTCATACCTCTGGTGTGATGGCTGCCAAGGCTTCTCTGGGTTTCTTTCTACCTTTGGCAACCATCTCATCCACCTAACTCTCACCTGTGACTCCAAGAAGTTGCAGTATACACAGAGGTCACACCCCACTAAATCTTTTTGGCAGATGGGCTAAACCAGGTTGAGGGTAACTCACAGGTCTCTAATCCATTGGTGAGTTAGGGAGATGTCTGCCCCAAGCCTACGAAGACTTCCCCTGGTGATGTGGGTAGATGAGAACAACTTGTTCCAACAGCCATGAACACAGTTGAAACAGGCATTGAGTAGTCAGAGCTTGATTAGACATCAAGCTCTATGGTCATCCATTGCATCTCAAATCAGTACCAGTCATCATGACTCTCTTGCCACTGGACTGCGTTGATTCTGGAAGAGAGAGTGAGGCCGACAATTTCACACAACTCTGTCTCATTTAAATCCAATTTACAAATGAATCAAAAAACATCACTGTTGCCATTTTACTATTTTCAACTCTCTCAAAGTCCTGTGGTGACAGGCAAGTGACAAAGCAGCAGGTGCAGATACCCTGGGAGCTGTAGTCACAACTCTTCACACAGGTGGCCCAGGTCATAGGGTTGTTTCTCACTGGAAGTAGCTGTGGAATTCACAGCCCCCTGAGTGTTTGAGCAGCCTTTTAAGGATAACACTACTCACCTCCTGGTGTGAGTAAAGGTCTACAAAAGGTGCCCTAAAAATTGTCTGCTTACCTAACCCTGGCCTGGTTATCATGGCAAGTGGTATCCCACCCTGCAGTCAAAATGCAAAAAAATGTACAAAAACTTCTGCAAAGATGATTCCACTCACCATCAGCTCATGGAATGTGCGTACACTTTTAGACAACACAAAATTTAGTAGACCTGAAAGCTCTTGTTGGGAGAGAACTCAGCAGATATCACAATCAAACAGCAGCCCTGAGTGAAACAAGGCTTGCAAATGAAAGCCAGCTTACTGAAGTCGAAGCTGGATACATGTTTTTCTGGAGTGGCCACAGTGAAGGGGAATGCTGTGAAGCTGGTGCTGGTTTTGCAATCAAAATTAATATAGTCAGCAAGCTGGTATGACTGCCGAAAAGAGTGAATGATAGGTTTGTGACAATACAATTGCCACTTGCAAGCATACACTATTCACCCACCATGATGAACCTTGATAAGGTCAAAGAAAAATTTTATGAAGACCTAGAGACTCATCATCAATGTGCCAAAAGAGGACAAGCTCACAATTCTGGGTGACTTTGATGTTAGAGTCGCTCCAACTACCAGACTTGGCAGGGAGTCCTAGGGAGGAATGGCATTGGAAACAGCAACAGCAGTAGTCATTTACTGCTGAAGATTTGTGCAAAACATGACCTTCTCATCACCAACACTTTTCTGTTTACCTAAATGCAATCAGACTTCACAGATGCACCCTCACAGTAAACATTGGCATCTAATAGACTATGTGATTGTAAAGAGAAGAAACAGATAAGATGTGAGAGTGATGAAGGCAATGTGTGGCACAGAGTGCTGGACTGATCATAGACTTATCCTTTCCTAGCTAAATATTCACATTCATCAAAAGTGCCACTGCCAAGGCAAAATGACTACCAGAAGAATTAATATCAACAGATTAGATCACTTCTCTGAGCAGAAATAATTTGTTGTCAACTTGAAGGGAAAGTTGAGCTAACACACAGTTAGCAACAGTGAAGCAGAAAGGGAATGGGCAGATTTTAGAGATTTGGTTTATAGCACTGACTCATCTGGGTCAGAACACTCACAAGCATCAAGACTGCTTTGACAAAAATGATGAGGAAATTCAGAAGCTGCTAAATGAAAAATGACAACTCCACAGGGTTTATGAGCAGGATAGTTCGTCCATCTCTAAGAAGGCAGCATTTAACTCCATCAAAAGCAAAGTACAAGTGAAACTTAGAGAGATGTAGCATTCTTGGCTCAGTAAGAAGGCAAACGAAATTCAGTTTTAAATTGATAGTGAATGGGAACAGATTTAGTGAAGACTTCTCAGGAATGTTGAGTCTTCTCTCTGGAGTGGAAGAGACCTTGGGCCCAGGTTTCCATTCCTCCAGAGTTGGGTGATTTCCACACAAGTCTATGTATGGCTTTAGAATGAATGATTGGATATGACTCACTAACTCCTCAATACCTAATTTGCATATGCAGAGGCAGTCTGCAGTCCTCACACAGGTCCACCTGATTTGCATAAATTCTCAATGCCCAATTTGCATGAGTTTGTCAATGATTCATTTGCATATATTTTCAATTCCTAATTTGCATATAATGACGTGTATTTTCGCGAGTTTTGTAACGTCCAGGAGCAGGAAATTTGAACTGGGTTTCAAAAGGGATTGGTTAGATTTCACACCTAGAATGTAAGACCTGGCTTCTCAGCCAATGAGAATAATGGTCAGTGGTGGGAGGGGGACTTCGAGTCAGGATCTATATAAATTACCATTCTGCTTCTATAAGGTGCCTCCCTATTCCAGCTTTACTGGTGAAGGGAGCGCCAGGTTTCTCCCAAGAACCAAATAAAGGAGATTTTCGGTTTTTACCTTGAGATGCCTCTGAGCAGTCATTTTGAATAAGGGGGTTCATGCTTTCCCCCCACATAACAGTAACAATCCAAAGTACTTTTATGACGCCTTGAATGCTAACATGGATCAAAGACCTATGGTGCATCTCAGCTAGTCAGTGCTAATGGAGCTATATTGTTTAGTGATAAGGGCATGATCCTAGAGAGATGGACTGAACACTTTCCTAGTGTTCTGGACAGACTATCATCAATCAATGCTGAAGCCACTAAACATTTACCTCAAGTTGAAGTCAATCCTTATCTAAATAAACTTCCAACTGAAGAAGAGGTTTTGAATGCCTGTAGTCTCCTTTTATGTGGCAAAGCACCTGGTGCTGATTGTATTCCAACTGAGATTTACAGAGGGGCCTCATTGCTCATACAAAAGCTGACTGAAATTTTCCGGGAATAAAGCAAGAGGAGATTAGCCTCTAGGAGTTCAAGGATATCTCCAAGTCCATCTCTATAAAGATAAAGGAAATAGATTGTCTTCTGACAATCACAGGGCAGGTGTGTGGGGGAGGGTGGGGGTGGGGGGGGAGGGGAGAGTCACCCTCTTAATCATCGCTGGCAAAATTCTTACCACAGTCCTCTTTAATAGGCTGATCCATCACCTGAAAGATGGTCATCCACCTGAAAGCCAGTGTGACTTCAGAAAGAGTCAATGAATAGTTGATATGGTGCTTGCTGTCTGACAACTCCAGGAGAAATGCCAGGAGCAGAACAGAGGTCTGTACATAATGTTTGTAGATTTGACCAATGTCTTGGATACTGTCAGTCATGAGAGTCTATGAAAAATTATGCCAAAATTTTATTGCCCAGAGAATTTCATCAGTATTTCATATCAATTTTATGATAGCATGCTTGCCAGTGTTCTGGATAATGGATAATGCTCTTATGCTTTATCGGCCACCAATGAAGTGAAACAAGGCTATGTGCTTGCTCCTATGCTTTTAAGCATACTGTTGTCAGCCATTTTGTTAAACACCTTCAATGAGGACGAATATGGCATCAAAGTTAGCTACCTTACTGGTGGTAATTTTTTCAACTTGAAAAGGCCACAAGCCAAGACTAAAATGGAGGGAAGGTTGGTGCATGAATTTTTGTTTGCAGATGATTGTGCACTCAAAGCAGACTCTGAAGCTGAGATGCAATAAAGTATGGATTGATCCTCTACTGCTTGTGCTAATTTTGGCCTAACAATACCAAGAAGACATAGGTGCTCCATCAGCTGATGGAGCAGCCAGCACCACACCATCCATATGTGAAACCATTTGTTATATCAAATAGAGAAGTTTTGAATACTGTGGACAAGTTCACTTACCTTGGCAGTGTGCTTTTCAGGGATGTACATATTGATAATGAGTTTGATGCATGCATTGCCAGAGCTAGATCAGTATTTGGGAGGCTCCAGAGGAAAATGTGGTAGAGAAGAGATGTTGGATTGACTACCAAACTGAAGGTCTACAGAGTCATTGGGCTACAGAGACCTCATTTTTGTATGCCTGTGAAACCTGGACAATATACCAGTACAGTGACAGAAAACTGAATCGTTTCCATTTGAATTGTCTTGGGAAGATTCTGAAAATCACCTGGGAGGATAAGATACCAGACCCTGAGGTCCTTACTCAAACTAAACTGCCAAGCATTCACATTCTGCTCCAAAGAGCGCAACTCTAATGGGATGTCCACATTGTTCAAAGGCAAAATATACACTTGCCAAAAAGACTATTTTATAGAGAACTCACCCAGAGCAAATGATCACATGGTGGTCAGAATAAGTGATACAAGGACACTCTCAAGGTCTCTTTCGAGAACTTTGGAATTGATTATGGCACATGGGAGACACTGGCATAGGACTGCCCAGCATGGCATACCCTCATCAGAGAAGGTACTCTGCTCTATGAGCGAAGTAAATTGAAGTAGCTCAAAAGAAATATGTGATGCACAAATTTAGAGAATCCACCCCAAGAGGGGGCGGAGCCAAGATGGCAGAGTAGAAAGACTCACCTATGCTAGGTCTGAACCCACAGCCCATAGATTTCCTGTAAAAAGAACTCCTGACAAATTCTGGAACAGTGGAAGCCGCACAGCAACACAGTGAAGGAGATTTCCGTTGCAGAGAGCCCTGAGAATCCACCCCAAATGTTCAGTTGGACTATTTGTGCCTGATCAGTGTTACAGCTTTTTGAGATCATGTTGGTCTCATCAATCACATTCAGACACAATGTGACTTGATAACATTTGGGTCCTCTTCAAAAATGAAGGACAACAACCATACCACAGCTTGTTCAGCCATCCTCCAATTGATAGGCATCCTTTCAATTACCAATATTTTGCCACTACAAAAAAAGGTTGCTGTAAATATTTTTGCACATATAGGTCCTTTCCTCTTTTTTGTGATCTCTCTGGGATATAGAGCTAGTAGTGATATTGCTGAATCAAAGGGTATGCACATTTTTATAGCCCTTTGGGCATTTTTCTAAATTTCTCTCCAGAATGATCAGGTCAGTTCACAATTCCACCAATAGTGCATTAGTGTCTCAATTTTTCCACATCCTTTCCAATATGTATCATTTTCTTTTTTTGTCATATTAGCCAATCTTACAGGTATACGATTGTACCTCAAAGTTGATTTAATTTGCATTTCTCTAATCAAAAGTGATTTACAGCACTTCTTCATATGTCTATAGATAGTTTTGATTTATTCATTTGAGAACTGCCTATTCACATCCTTTGACCATTTATCAGTTAGGGAATGGCTTGCATTCTTATAAATTCAACTCAGTTCTACATGTATTTGAGAAATGAGGCCTTTATCAGAGACACTTGCTGTAAAGATTGCTTCCCAGATTTCTGCTTTTCTTCTAATCTTAATTGCATTTATTTTGTTTGTGTAAAAGTTTGTTAATTTAATATAATCAAAATTCTGTATTTTACATTTCATAATGCTCTCTATCTCTTGTTTGATCATGAACTTACGTAACTTCTTTAGGAATCTGGCTGCTATGCCACTTGATGCATGTATGTTTAGTATTGATATTACTTCATTCTCTATGGTACCTTTTAGTAAGATGTAGTTTCCTTCCTTTTCTCTTTTAATTATGTCTATTTTTCCTTTTTTTTTGTCTGAGATCAGGATTGCTACCCCTAATTTTTTTCTTTAGCTGAAGCATAACATATTCTGCTCTAGCCCCTTACCTTGACTCTGTATCTCTCTGCTTCAACTGTGTTTCTTGTAAAAAACATATTGTAAGATCCTGGTTTTTGATCCATTCTGCTATCCACTTCTGTTTTATGGGAGAGTTCATCCCATTCACATTCACACCATTATTGCTGTGTATTTCCCTCTATACTATTTTTCCTTTGGTTTGTCTTCTCTCTCCTTTCACCCTTTCCCTCCTCACCAGTGTTTTGCTTCTGCCTACTGCTTCCCCTAATATACCCTCCCTTCTGTCAGATTCTCCCCTTTTACTTAATGTCCTCCTCCTCCTACTTCCTTGTCGGTAAGATAGATTTCTATGTTCACCTAACTGTGTGTATTATGCCCTCTTTGAACCAATACTAATGAGCGTAAGGTTCAAGTGATGTCCACCATCCAACCTCCCATTTTTCCCTCCACTATAATAGTTTTTTGTGCCTCTTCATATGAAATAATTTATCCCATTCTACCTCTTCCTTCCTTCTGCACTCAATGTGTGTCTCTTTCTCATCCTTTAATTATCTTTTATGTCATTTCCTCAAATTCACTTTATACCCATACCCTTTTCTATGTATATTCCTTCCAGCTGTACTATTAGTGATGTAATTTTTCAGAATTGAAAGTATCATCTTCCTATGTAGGGATGTAAACATCTCAGGTCCATTGAATCCTTTAAGTTTTCTTTCCCCTTTTTACCTTTTTAGGCTTCTCTTGGGTCTTGATGCTGGAGATCAAAATTTTGCACAATTCTGGTTTTCTCCTTATAAAAGCTTGAAATCCTCCTATTCCATGAATGACCATTTTTATCCCTCAAAGTATTAGGCTTAATTTCACCTGGTAGTTGATTCTGGGTTGCAGTCTTGCCTCTTTTGACTTTCAGAATGTCATGTTCCATGATCTCTGATCATTTAATGTTGCAGCTGCTAAGTCCTATGTAATCCTGATGTGGCTCCCTAATATTTGAATTGTTTCTTTCTGGTCATTTACAATATTTTTTCCTTGACCTGATAGTTCTAAAGTTTGGCTATAATGTTTTTTGGAGGTTTTATTTTGGGATCTCTTGCCTGAGGTGATCGGTGGGTTCTTTCAATGCCTATTTTGCCCTTTTGTTCCAGGTTATCAGAGCAGTTTTCCTTGATAATTTCTTGAAAGATGCTGTCCAGGCACTCCTTTTGATTATGGCTTTCAGGTAGTCTCATGATTCTGACATTGTCCCTCCTGGATCTATTTGCCAGGTTAGTTGTTTTCCAGTGTGGTATTTTACAGTTTTTTTCTATTTTTTCATTCTTTTGAATTCATTTAATTAACTCTTGAAGTCTCATAGAGTCATTAGCTTCCATTCTAACTGTTAAGGAGTTGTTTTTTTTTTCAGTTAGCTCCTGTACTTCCTTTTCCATTTGGCCAAGATTCCTTTTGAAAGAGTTGTTTTTTCCAGTGGATTTTTGTATCTCCAATTCTACTTTTTCAGCAGTTGTTTTCTTTGCCCAAGCTGTTGACTCTTTTTTTATAATTCTCTTGCATCTCTCTCATTTCTTTTCCCAATTTTTCTTCTATGTCTCTTATACGATTTTAAATCTCCTTTCTGAGCTCTTCCAAGAGTTCTTTCTGAGCCTGAGACCACTACCATTTTTTGGAGGGGGGGGAAGTTTTGCCCATAGGTGTTTTGACACTGTTGTCCTCTTCTGAGTTTGTGTCTTCCCAAAATTTTTCTTTGACCTTGTCAGGATTCATCATGGTAGGGGCATATGCATAATGATGGTGGTATGATGTCTTCCTGCAAGTGGTAATCACATTGCCATAAGCCTGTCATTCACTCCTTTTGGGAGGCATACAGATAGACTATATTTGATTGCAAAACCTACACCAGCCATCACTGCAGACACTCCAGAAAAATGTAGATTTCCTATTTTGGTAAGTTAGCCTTCATTTGCCAGCCTTGTTTCACTCAGGGCTGTTATTTGGAGGCAATACCTGCTGAGTTTTCTTTCAACAAAAGCTGCTTGTCATTTAGGTCTACTGGACTTGATGGTGATGTGGACAATATTTTCATTATGGTGTTATGTTCAGGGATGGCAAAACTTGTGGATTTACATTCTAAACAAACCTAAATTCCTTTACAAACGGCCATAAAACATCCTAGATTAATGGGTTAGTCAATTGCCCTAATCTTCTAGTGCACCCCCTTTTTTGGCTCTTAGGGAAGAGCAACTAAAGACAAAAAGTCACACATGTTATTCTTCATATGTGAGAAGATGTACATGGAGAAAAAGCATCTGTGTACTAAAGGTTGGGTCAGTGAGGCACTCTCTAAAATCAAGTCTGGGTATTTAGGTGGAGGTATTGTTCAGGGTTATATATAAAATTTCTTTATGAAAAATACTCTGTGTATTCACAAGATGAAACTAATTTTAAAAACTACTATTCTATTCATCTCAGTCACCAAACATAACTGACTGCAGCATGTTCATTGTAACACATGCAATTTTCTACATTATTTCACAGGAAATTATTTCCTTGCTATCACTTTAGTGAATCTGATAGGTGCGAAATAATATCTCAAGGTATAAGAAATGATGAGTTCCATGATCTTAGAAAAATAGACTTACATGAAATGTGCATTCATCCTTTGTTGCTGAAGGCCATGCCATCAGAGAAATGGTGACATGACTTGCACTTGACTTTGTTTTGAGTGAGGGAGGGCTATGCAGGTCACCAGGTTCACTTCTCCTCCAGAGCCACCTGAATCCAGTGACCAGATATTCATCAGGATGACTGGAGATGACCCAAGATGAGGCAATTGGGGTTAAGTGACTTGCCCAAGGTCACACAGCTAGTGAGTGTCAAGTTCTGAAGTGAGATTTGAACTCATGTCCTCCTGACTCCTGCACTGGTGCTCTATCCATTGCACCAAAATGAAAAATGAAATTAGCAGAACCAAGAGAACATTATATACAGTAACAGCAATATTGTTTTAAGAACAACTTTGAGTGACTAGGTCACATTGACTATTATGAATATCCAAATTAATGCCAAAGGACTTATGAAGGAAGATGCTATCTGCATCCCAAGAAAGAAATATTAAGAAATAAAGTACGTATTTCCATAACATGGTAGAATAGGAAAAAAATGATCGCACATGAAACTACAAATCTATTATGTATAAATTGCTATTCCTTTTAAATATATAATAAAGTTATCATGTAACTTTTCTCCCTTCCCCCACCCTAGAGATAGCAACCATTAGATAGAAACACACACACACACACACACACACACACACATACACACACATAAAACCATTCTATAAATCCTTCTATTGCTTGTTTTATTTCTTAAGTTCAAAATAAAACAAGAACTAATGGAATCTGAATGCAGATCAAAGCATATTTTCACTTTCTTTTTCATGTTTTTTTTTCCTTTCAGTCTGTGTCTTCTTCAACGACATGATCAATACAGAAATATGTTTTGCATGATTGCATATATAACCTATATGAGTTTATTTATTGAAACAAGAAGGGAGAGGGGTGAGAGAGAAGGAGAAAATTTGAAGCTCAAAATTTCTTTAAATGAATGTTAAAAAATTGTCTTTGAATGTAAATGGGAAAAAATAAAATGTTTTTTTTTTTAAAAAAGAAATGATTTCCCTGCCTTAGTTCACCTCTTAGACAATTAGGCAACAATTGAACAAACTGGGCAATGTGAACATAATGGCCTCTCAGGGTGCTACGAGAATTGACAAAAGAGACAACTTTGGAGAAATATGCAAAGTATGAACCGACGCAGAGTGGTCCAGAGAAGGACCAAGAGAACAATTTTTACAAGAACAGCAACATTAAAGGAAAATCAACTTTGAAAGACTTAAGAAATCTGATCAGAACAATGACCAACCATGACTCCAAAGGACCAGTAATGAGCATGTTACATGCTTCCTGAGAGAAGAGCGACACAAGATATAGAAAAAAACAGACATTCTTGGACACGTCTACTGTGTAAATTCATTTTGCTTGACTCTATTTATTTGTTACAGGGGTTACTCTATCTTTTCTCTCTCTCTCTGTTTCTCTGTCTCTGTGCGTCTGTCCCTCCCTCCCTCTGTCCCCCTGTGTCTTTCAGTCTCTATTTGGCTTTCTCTCAGTCTCTCTTGTTTTTCTGTCTTTCCCTCCCTTTTTCTCCCTCCTTCTGTTCCTCCTTCTGCTTCTCTCTGTTTCTGTCTGTATCTTTCTGTCTCTGTGTGTGTCCCTCTCTGTCTCTGTCTCTATCTCTCTGTTTCTTTCGAGGGTTTTTTTTTTAATGAGGCTTGAAATAGGGAGAAAAAAGGTAGCAATAGTGATGCCAAAAACAGGCCATTGTAACATTCTTTTAAATTCACAGAAGAGAACAGAAGTTCAGAAACCAACAAATGAAATGGGACCATTTTAAAAGCATTGTATAGAATTTACTAGGTGCTTTTCTTTTAAAAAAAATAGTTGGCATAAATAGAGATTCAT
>JAQQSK010008810.1:0-13347 GCA_028658325.1 Potorous gilbertii
CTTTGGTCATGTTGAGTATAAGATGTCTATGAGATATCCAGTTTAAGATGTTCAGTAGGTTTTGGAGATGCAAGAAATAAGGAGAGAGGTTAGGATTCAATAAGCAGATGTGAGAGTAATCTTCCTGTGGATGATAATTGAATCCAGGAGAGCTGAGGATTTCACCAGGCTAAACAGAACAGAGAGAAGAGGGCTTGGACAGCCTTGGGGGAAAATCACATGTAATAATAATTACTGCTCTTCCTTCATTTTCATCGTGGGGTGAGGTCTTTATGTGAACATGAATGGGATTTCAGTGAGGTAGGGCTGTCTCTCCCAGAGTCATCAAAGTCCAGTAGCAAGACAAAAGTCAAGACCACCAGCGATGGCCCGGGATGCAGTGTGACATCATGGCATCTTTGTCGTCTGCCCAAGCTCTAAGCATTCCATAGAACCTGCATTGGTATAAAATGTTCTCCTCTGCCCATTCCACTGGAGGAAGCCTTCACATGCTTGAGGCAGACATCTCTCTAACTCACTGACGGTCTGTCAGTTACCCAGAACCTGGTTAAGCCCATATTCCAAAGTGCTTTTACCCAGTTGTGGCCATGGCACATGCTTCTTGGAGCCACTAATTATCTTAAGTTATTTTTTCCAGAGAGGTGCACTTACCTGGAAATGGGCAGATTGTGACACTGAATGTACAAAAGCTGAATCAAACTGGAACTGTGATTTTGAAGCATCTTCGAATGAACTTAGAATCATAAAACCTGAGTTCTAATACTGACTGTACCACTTAGTAACAATGTAACGTTGGATATCACTTCCCCTTGCTAGATCTCAGTTTACTCAACAAGAAAAATGAAATATTTGCACCATATGGCCTCTAAGCTATGATTCTATGAGTGCCAGTTGGTGCTAGTTCCCTCTCTTTTCACTCACCCCCAAATACTAAACCCAGAGAAGCAGCTGGAGCAATGAAAATTGGAGACAGAAAACCTTGGTTCAAATCCTATCTTTTCCACTTGCTTCAATTTCTATTTTCAAAGGTTCTTTCCCACTCTGAAAGCTTAGGACTCTTTGAAAGGAAAAAGTACCTATCCCATTCAGAATCTCTGACTGAGCAGTAACTAAAACTAGTTGATTTTGTCTTATTGCTGATCTCTGATAAAGGAAGTTACCTCTCCCTACTTAGCCAGCTCCCAAAGACTAAACTGATATTAATGTCCTCCAAGACTTCTTCCTAATCAAATTTGAAGGCTTCATCTCTGATAAGGAATGGGATATTATTTTGTCATAATGGAGTTTCATTTTCATATTGCTGGGTTGGAAAGTAATTTAAAAAAAACAGCATTACGTCCCAAATGGTTAATGATCCTCAGCAAACAATCTGTCCAAAGTAGGAAAGGTTTCTTTTCCAACCTGACAGTTGATCTATAATCTGGCTCTGCTTGGCTGATGTTCCTGGCCCCTCCCAATGAGGTGCTACAGAGTTTCACACAACCTACCTCAAAAGTGTCATTTCATGTGGCCTTGGTGCGCAGAGAATTTCAGAAGAAAACTGGTATCTTGTGAGAAAAACTTATCCCAAGCCTCCACCTGAGCTTGGAAGATCTGAGTTTAATTCCAGATACTTGCTATCTGCATGATGTTGGCCAAAGAACCACCTCTCTGGGCTCAGGTTCCTCACCTGTAAAATGAGAGGGTTGAACCAGATTGCTTCCAAGGCCTCTGCCAGCATTAAATCTTTGTTTCTAGGCTTTTTTTCGATTAACTAAAATGGTATCCTGCATAGAGTGCTGAACATGGAGTCAGAAGGATTTCTATTCAAATCCTACTATAAACATTTACTAGGTGTGTGACTGTGGGTCAGTCATTTATCATCTCTGAGCCTCTGTTTTCTTTTGTTCGAGGGAAGCTCAGTTGAGGTGATATATATAGCATGGTCTGAAAACTTTAAAGTACTGTGTTAAGACGGATAGGGAAAGTGGTATGCTGGAGCCAGCTCAGATCTGCTCCTAAGAGCCAATGTTCAGTGAGCATCTAGACCTGGAAAATTGTCAAAGGTTGCAAACTAGGGCTTATTTGACTGTTTTGGTGATATTCTAGATATTGGAAAGTGTTGATAATACAGATTTAAATTTCAACATCTGTCATAGGAACTTTGTTTGGTTTTGTTATTTTCAGAAAGTCTGTCATTAAACATTTTCCAGTAATTATGTCCTTGAATAAGGCTAGGGAAAAAAATAGTTCCTTGATTGTGCCAGCTTAGGGAACCACTAAATGAGGACACTTTCTTTTCCAGTGCAGTCCAGAGTCTTTTCTGTAAATTATAGGCTTACAACCTTGCCTAGAATATGAAGAATTCAAGTGCCTTACCTAGGGTCATGCAGACACAGTATAGCACTTGAACTCAGGTCTTCCTGACTATAGAAATCAGTTATTACTGAGTGGAGCTGGTACGGTAAATCCTACAAAAGAAGTGATTTTTAACTGGATCCAAGGTGTTTATTGCACCACTGAAAACAAGGCAGGTACAAAGAGGTACTGTGGGTGAAATAATAGGCATATGGGGAAGAGATTTTGTTAAAATAGTGGGTGACACTCAGGTGACCAACCAGGTCCTAAGATAATGATGATTGACCAAGCTATGAGGCCAGATTTAATTAACACAAGAACAGAAGAATTTCTGGGAAGTGAACCATGAGCTAAGGCCCCAAGAAGCTTACAGTTGCTCAGTTCTGATGGTCTAGGCATTTACATCTTACTTACTTTATTTTTTGTGCATACAAAGAAGGAACAGCACTGCTAGTCAGATGGGTTGGTGCAAGAGAAACACTACAGAGGAAAGGTGGAAATACAAATTCTGATTTTACTTGTTTCCTCTCTCAAGGACACTAATCTATGGACCAGAAAAGACAGGACAAAGGTATCTAATATGAAGCTGAAAGCTAAAACATAATAAGAAGACACCCAGCTGTCCATGAGCTCATGTCATCAGTCCCTATTGAATTCCTTGGATACTGACAGAACAGCGTGTGATCAGGGTACTGAGAGAAACAACGTTTTGTTTCTGACCCAATAACAGTGATCTTTGAAAAATCATAAAGGACAAGAGAGATACTATAGGACTAAAGAAGTGCAAATGATATTCTGATTTTTAAAAAATAGGAAGTGAAATAGAATCTGCCAGCTCTATGCTATCAGGCTTGACTATTATCCCTACTAGAATTCTAGGACTCATTATTAAAATGACATTTAATAAACACATGGAAAAAGAAGCTGTACTCACAAAAAACTAACATGGCTTTATCATGAACACATCATTTAAGACTAATATCATTTGTCTTTTTGTCTAGGTTTACTGATGAATAATATCAAAGGGTTGTTATAGATATACTTTGCCCATATTTTAGCAAAACTTTTGGCAAACTTTGTCATAATCATCTACTGGATGATAGTAATTCAATTTAATTATCATTTAGCCTATATTTATGTGCCATGCACAATATTGGCTAGCACTAGGAATTCAGGGTCAAAAATAAGTAATGTCTGTCTTCAAGGAGTTTACATTCTACTGCATTCTACTAGTACTGTGAACTAGATAACATGGGAGCTTGGTTTAAAGTTGGTTGAATGACCAAACTCCAAACCAGTTGTTGATGATTCGATGTTGGAAGTTTTTTCTTGGTTTACCCCAGGAATATGTGCCTGACCTTGCGCTCTTTAGCATTTTATTATGAATTGGAATAGGGGGCATGATGATAAATTTTGCAAATGACACATACTACCTCATATATCAGATGACAGAAGTTGAATCCAAAAGCTCCCTAAGCTAGAATGCTGAGCTGAATTTAATAAGTGTAATTATAACAGATTATAAAGCATTTTAAAGCTACATTGAAAAATAGTTTCTAAAACCAAGGAGCTGATAGCCTTGTTGTATTCTAACATCATCAGATCACTGAACTGATTTTGTTAATTCAGAAGCTTTTAAATTGTTTTGTGACTAATTGTCTATTTTGTCTTTTGTTTCTTATTATGAATCTCTCCCCTACCCTCACTTGCAAAAAATATCAACTTTCATTCTTCTCTATCTAATAGTGTAATGATTTATAATTAAGTCATTTTTGAATTTTGATTTGTTGTTCTATATGGTATATTTATTTTCTGCCAGAATTCTCTCCCATTTCCCCCCCACTTCTTATTGAATAAAGAAGTTTGTATCAGTTGTTCTTGTTCTTGAGTTCAGTGGCTCAAGCTGCTATATAGGCCTATTGACTTCTGAGTCTTGCTTATCTAGTCTACATCACTACTTTATGTTCCATAATTTTTAGCTTTTATCAACTGTACATGACTGTTGCACCAGATTGATAAGTTAAAATCTCAAGAGTATAAACTGTCTGTGGGAAGGGGAGGGGGCAATGTGAGCCATGATAGAGACTGAGTAGGCAGATAAGAATTCCAGATAAAAGTCATTCCCCTTATCTATTGGGGATCTCCAAATTCCCGCTATCTTCCACTTTCCTGGTGAGATATAAGCCAGTATGTCTTCCTACCAAGTAGAGATTACAACATGGCAGCTGTTTGGATAAAAATAAGAACCACTATTACCAATATAGGTTATCTTATTTGACTCTCAAAACAACCTATTCAGTAGGTGATATTATAGTATCCCTACTTATAGATGAGGAAACTGAGGCTGGGAGAGATTAAGTTACTTGCCTAGAGTTATACAACTGATGAATTTTGGTAAGATTTGGACTCAAGTCTTCAGGACTCCAAGTGAGATAGTCAATCTTCTGTGCCACTTAGCCTCTGGACAAGAAGGCACAGCTTGAGATGGAGCCTGGATGGCATGCTTGCAGAATGAATTCATGGGCCCAGACCAGGAGACAGAATAGTTTTTGAGATGATTTTTGTGACTTTCACCCTGAGATTTTGGTTATAGGAGGTCTGGAAGGGAAGTTGTCAACTGAAGCCTTTAGCATAGGCACTACCAAGGGCATAGCTATTCCCTAATCAAAGCTGCAAGTATTGGTGTTGATTTTAATTGTCTTTCAATTTCATGAAACAAATGTACCTATGGAGTGGGAAGACATATTCTTTTGTGTCATGTGAAGATGAAATGGAAATAAGATTCTTATGGGGAAATAAGGTATAAATTATATTTGGATATTTTAAAAGAGGTAAAATTTTGGGGTGGGCCTGAGCCATGAACCAAATTTGTGGTAGATTTTGAGAGAGATTACATCCGAATTATTTTGCATTTTTAACCCCGCCAGAGCTAAATGGTCCTGTGCTAAAGTAGAGGACAGGTGCTTTAGCATAAGCACAGAGGAATAATTATCCTACCAGTGGCATTAGCGAAACCTTCTTTCTACTTGAGGACTGCGCTACCCCTTGGGAACACCTCCTGCCTCCATTAGAAACAGTTATGATAATTATTGCTTAAAAATACAATTTGAGGATTTATTCCTCCTTTTATAATGACCACTTTCTTTAATATTCTTGACCTTTTAGATCCTGTTATTTTGTGCAGTTCTACTGAGACTTCCCTTGATAACTTGATTGGTGTAACTGTAAATCTGTAGGCTAATTTGGGTAAGTTTTTTTTTAATTGGCCCAGACTATCAATATCATTGAATGTGAATTTCTGATTTAGCCACTCAACTGAAACTGTTCTGTCCAAGACTGTCAATGATTTATTAATTACTGAAGTCACCAGTCTTTTTTTTTTAATTCCTCCATTCTATGTGAGCTCTCTGTAGTCTTGATACTCATAAGTACCCTTTCCTCCTGGACCAGATTTCCTTCAGTTTTTCTAGCATTCTTGTCTCTTTATTTTCCTCCTCCATACTTGACCATTTCTACTTTTAATTCTTTGTTTCCTCATAATTCACCTCCTATTCATTAAATATGAGTGTCACCCAAGGCTGCAGTCTTGGCCTCCCTCTCTACATATACTCTATATCTCAGTGATCTCATCAGGTGTGATGGGGTCAGGTATAATCTTTCTGGACATGAATTTCAAAGTTGACCTCTGATCTCTCTCCTAAACTTTAGTTCCACAATGAAAATTGGGCTCCCTATGTTATCTCTTCCTTCTACAATCACATAACTGACAAAATGGTTTTCCTAAAGCAAAAGATTGGCCATGTCACTCTTCTGATCAGTAAACTCCAGTGGTTGACTTTTACCATGAGATCAAATACAAACTTCTTTGCCTGTGAACTAAAGCCCTTTAAAAATTTCCAACACATGCACACACACATACCATTTCTACTTTTAATTCTTTGTTTCCTCATAATTCATCTACTATTCATTAATTATGGATACTCATATCCCTTCATGCATTCTCAGATATAACCAAATAGACCTGCTTTCCATGTTTTTGCTAACTCTACTCAACCAAATAGACCTGCTTTCAACTTCCATGTTTTTGCTAGCTCTGTTCAACCTAAGCTTCCTACAATTCCTATGTTCCTTCAAAGCTCAGCTCAAATCTGATCTTCAATATGAAAATTTTCTTTGTCTTATGAGAACTTGATGACTATATTCCCCTCTCCCAAAAGAATGTAAGTTCTTCAAGGGAAGCTCCATTGTGGACATGTTAAGTTTGAGATTCCTTTAAGAATCCAGTTCCAGGTACATAATAAAGAATGCAAGAGAGAGGATAGAGCTGGATAAGTAGATCTCCAGAATGATCTTTCTAAAGATGATAATTGAATATATAGAAACTAATGAGATCACCAGGCAAGATGGTACAGAGGGAAAAGAGAAGAGGGCTTAGGACAGTCTCAGGGGATACCCAGGGTTAGGGAGCATGACCTGGATGATAATATCAATATTACCAAAAGTACTTTGAACCTTGTTTTCATATAATTTGTGTTTACTTTCCTCTGCACCTCTTGTCTTATTAATCTCCTGGAGGTCAATGAATATTTTTATCTTTGTAATCCTTGGCCACTAGAATACTTACACTGACGAGTCACTTAAATGTTTGTTGGATAGAACTGAATCTTTTTTTTATTATTCAGTTCTTAAAATTGTTCTGTACACATTATTTCATCCTCATATTTGTATAAGTTCATTGTGCTTCGTGCTAAGTTAATTCTCTGCAATTTTATGCATTTGTAGCTATTTTAAATAGAATTTCTCTTTCTATCCTTCCTAGCAGGATTATGTTAGTAATGTACAAAAATGCTTCTTATATTATGTAGAAATGATTTTTATGGCTTTATTTTATATCATGCTACTTGTGGGAACTATTAATTTTCTCCTTTTTTCATTGATTCTCTAGAGTTTTCTAAGGAAAACACCATATCATCTAAAAGTTAGGATAATCTTGCCCCCCCTCTTTGCTAATGCTTATGCCTATGATTTACTTTTCTTGATTTATTGCTATAATTAGCATTTCTAGTACGATGCAAAATAAGGATAGATCTGGAATACCACTGCTTCTTCCCAATAATTGCAAAATATCTCAGTGTTTTCTCATTACAAATAATGCTACAACATTGTTTTAGGTACATATTTTTGACCCTAATAAAGGTCCTTCCATCCTTATGAGTTTTTTGCATTTTTAACATAAATGTGTATGATATTATGTTGAAGGCCTTTTTTGGATTTGTTGATAAAGTTTGTTGGTTTTATTACTGATATAATTAATTATGTTAATTGTGTTATTACTTCTGAAACCTATTTAAATCCTCAATATAAATCCAACTTGAGCATAATGACATTTGGATATATGGGTGTATTAGCTTTGCTAATATTTTATTCAGATTTTTTGCATCCATTTTCATTAGAGATATTGATCTATGGTTCTTATTCTCTGCTTTTTCCCTCTCTGGGTTGGGAATGAAGACCGTAGTTGTCTCATAAAATTGATTTGGGTAGAGTGTCTTCTTTATTTTTGAGAATGATTTACATAGCAATGGGATTAATTACACTTTAATTATTTTTCTTACTTCACTTATAAGGATATCTAGACAAGAAATGGGCCATCTTGTCCCCACTTATTTCAAAGGAACTCCCTTTTATGTTCAAGTTGTCTTCCTTGGGTTGGATTGTGTAATCAAATCAACAAGCATTCATTAAATACTTACTACATATCACACATAAGGCTAATGCTGGAGATACAACAAAAGGCCCAAAATTTCCTGCCTTCAAGGAGCTCAGATTATAATTGGGGAGAGAGTTTGCAAATAACTATATATAGATAAGATAGATGCAGTATAAATGGAAATTTTAGGATATTTTTTCTGCTTTATTAATCTGGGTAGTTTATGTTTTATATCTATCTATTCCTTCAGAAATGTAGTTTCTTAGGATATAATGAATTAATAAAAAGCAATATAGCATAAGGATAAGAATTATCCTCAAAGTTGGGAAGACCTGAGTCCAAATTCTGCCTTGGACACATCCTGGCTGTGTGAGTGATGCAAAGTTACTTTACTTCCATACTCTATGCAGCTCTCTAAGATGGTAAATTGCATTGGTAGAAGGTATTTCCTCACCCAGGAGTTCCCTGTATCAGTGAAATCACAGGTCCAGTTCCTATACTTACATCTATCTTTAAAGCAGTTTTTGATATTTAATGCCTTTCTCCCTATTCAATGTGAATTCACCCTTGTAACCTTTAATTACTTAGTAATTTGGTTTCTCTTTCTTTAAAAAAAAAAGTAATAAAACTTGCTAAAGTTTCATCCAAAAGGCAGTTAGGTGGTTTGGTGGATTGAGAACAGGGCCTAGAATCAGAATGTTTCTTTCTTTTCGTTGGTGTTCTATCATTTTCAGTCATATCTAACTCTTTATGATCCTTTGAGGAGGGGGCATTTCTTGTCAAAGGTATTGTAATGGTTTGCCATTTCCTTTTGGAGCTCATTTTACAAATGAGGAAACTGAAACAAACAGGTGAAGTGTCTTGCCCAATGTCACACAACTAGTAAGTGTCTGAAGCTGCATCTACGCTCAAATCACATCCTGCCCCAGATACTTACTAGCTGTAAGTGAGACCTTGCACAAGGCACTTGTTGTTGTGTTCGTCCTTCTTTGCCAAGGAAGACCATGCCATCAGAGAAAGGATGACATGACTTGCACTTGACTTTGTTTTGAGTGAGGGAGGGCTGTACAAGTCTCCAGCCTCACTTCTGCTCCAGAGCCATCTGAATCCAGTGACCAGATATTCATCAGGATGACTGGCCCAGAATGTACTGGGAGACCTTGGTCCCTTGAGGCCAAGGCCTATTCTGTACTCACTTAGGGTAAGGTTAATCCCATTCAGTGAATAGACCTGTTTCAGAAGTAGTCAGGGGATGGCCCCTTTAATGAGGCAAAGAAAAATAACTCAATCAGGCTGAGATGGAAACAGCAACAGGTACCATTGATAATCACTCTTAAGCCAGGAGGGTCCAGAAAACAGTCCTAAAGTGGAGTTTGGGCAGGGGTCTATTGTGGTACAATCTATGGCTTCAGAGTACAGTAGGTTTTAAGGGGTTTGGGGAAAGCAGAGGAGAAGAGGAGAAGAGAGGGGACGGGAGGGGAGGAAAAAGAAAATGATCCAGCCAGTAAACCCCAAGTTAACTGGGCATCCTCTGACCATCCAAATTTACCTTTCTTTGGATAGGAGAGAGAAGGGAGGGGGAAACAGACAGGAGAGGAAGACATGAGTTACCTAGCTAACTGGGTCCCCTTTCAGGCAACAGAGTCTGCTTACAGATTGTTGTGCTTACCCTTCATTGCCAAAGAAGACCATGCCATCAGAGAAATGATGACATGACTTGCACTTGACTTTGTTTTGAGTGAGGGAGGGCTGTGCAGGTCATTAGCCTTACTTCTTCTCCACAGCCATCTGAATCCAGTGACCTGATATTCAACAGGATGACTGGAAATGACCTAGGATGCAATGGGAGCACAAGGCACTTAACCTCCGCCTTAATCCACTAGGGAAGGAAATGGCAAACTACTCCAGTAACTTTGCCAAGGAAGTCCCACTGATCACATTGGCATGGTATGGGTCATAGGGTCATGAAGTTGACTGGACTCAATGACTAAAACACAATAAAGGGGTTATTCAATTTGTTAATTTTTGAAATCAACATTTTGTTTATCAAAACTGATAAAACATAAAAACTGATTTTATTTATTTCCTCTTTGATTTTCAAAATCTGCTCTTTTTGATATAATTAATTATTTGAAACATTTGTTTTTTGATCCATTTATTAAGATATATAACACTTAATCTTTATTTGGATTTATATTTTATTTATGTTTTCTTAATATTTTCTTAATTTATATTTTCTTATTTTACTGTGATAATGGTCTATAAATGATGCATTCAATATATTTTTCTTTCTACATTTATGAATCATTTAAGCCCAAGATATATTTTTGAAGTAAATGTGCCATGTGTTGCTCAAAAATTAGAATTATCTGTAATATCCCCTTTAATTATTAGTGGTCTATCTAATATATCTTCTCTAATATTTTACTTAAATCTATAATTTTTTCTTTTTAGTCCCCTGTTCTGATTTATAAATTTCTTAAAGAGAAACATTAAAGTAACCTACAAGTAAAATCTTACCATCAAGCCCATTTCTAAGCCATGTTGTCTGAATTCTACCTATCCTTATCCTCCCTGCACCTTTTTTACTGGTGCCTTAGACTTTGTCCCTGATCTACTGGGATCTGATAAGGGAGCTCTGAAAACAGGTCTCTAAATAAATTTTGTCTCTTTTTGAAACATGCTACCAATGTGTGCTGCCTGTTGTTTTCTAATTCCCCTTTCAGAATTAGGTTTAAACCCTAACCCTAACTACTATACCCCCATTTGAATGAAATGGCTAAAGGACAAGAACTGTCCCTAGTGTTTGGCACAATGCCTGGAAGAAGTAAGCATTTAAGAAATTCTTTATCATTCATTTATTCCAGTGAGCTTTGCTTTTAAGTGTTTAGATGATAAATCATTTGGTACATATGTATTTAAGAATACTATTTTTATCTCTCTGCAACATAGTGTAGTTGTCTTGTATTTATTTTGAGTGGACCCTTATCCAAAAGCATGACTGAAATTCTTATTTTCTTGTTTGCTTT
This sequence comes from Potorous gilbertii, assembly GCA_028658325.1. Classification (NCBI taxonomy): domain Eukaryota; kingdom Metazoa; phylum Chordata; class Mammalia; order Diprotodontia; family Potoroidae; genus Potorous; species Potorous gilbertii. Next base: position 11,077 of record JAQQSK010008810.1, read on the forward strand.
TTACAAGGCCTAAAGCATGAATTTCTTTTACAGCCCTCATTTAACCGTATCTTAAAAATATTTAAACACATTTATGTTGAAATTGATGTGGGCTATTTTTAATCTATTCTGGCACTCTTTTTTTCTAAAGATAGTTTGGTACATTACCATATGAGATTATGATTCTTTACCTTTTGTTTCTCTTTAATTTATTTTTCTTTTTTAAAAATAACCTAGAGAGTCATTTTCAAGGTTTCCAGAGGACAAGTGGAACTGGAACAGTCTGGATAGGTGCCTCCTATCTCCACTATGAAGCAGCTTTCATCTGTAATCTATTCCCATCAGCCTCTTCCTCCTGTCTGCATCCTTCTACACAATTTGCTTAGCAGAAACACACAACTTCTCAATGGTTCCTTCTCTGGTGTCAGACTCAGCATTCATAACACAGTGCTCTAATGTAAATTTCTGCTCTAAGCCTAACCAGTGCTGTAAGCACGGAATGGATGAAAATGATTAGATTGCGGCAGCCATTGGCTGGAGTTTCTGGTTTCTTACACTCATTTTGCTCTGTGTGGGTAAACTCCTAAAGATAACATCTGATGAATCCAAGTACACACAAGCATGAAATTTGGGATTCCATGGACAAAACTAGGAAATCCCACCAGTTTCCTACATGAAAGGAAGAGAAAAGTCCTGAAATAAGATTCAACTTCTAGTTTTCAGCAAGGATAACAGTACTTTCACACCTAGTTTCAAAAGTTTACTATTTAGTCCTTATAGTCTTCCTCTCTCTATAGCTTAACATCAGATTTATTTCCATAAACATTTGCTGAACTGAATCAACAGGAAGAATTTATGAACTATCAGTTGTGTTCCCAGCACTATCTTGATACTCAAAGATACAAAATAGGAATAACCAAGAGCCATTCCTCAAAGATAAGAAGTCACATGATATGAACAGTTTTTGAGAGAATTGCAAATTACAAATTGCCATTTGGAAACTTGCTCCAAATCAATAAAAATAAGAGAAACACAAATTTTAAAAATTCTCAGTTTTCACCTCTCACCCTGAAAATTGACTAAGAAAACAAAAATGAGGATAGCGCTAGAGGAGTTGTGGGGAGAAAGGAACACTTGTACACTGTTGGTAGAGCTGTGAATCGATCCATCCATTTTGGCTATCCATTTGGAATTATTCAAATGTGTGATGTTACTTCATACTTTTTGATCGAGTAAGTCCCTCTATTAGACGTATACCCCAAGAAGTTCAAAAATGAAAAGTTTCAGCAGGACTCTGTGGTAACAACAACTACAGCAAAAGCTGGAAACAAAGTAAAGCAAAAGTCAACTGGTATATAAATGTAATAATTCCTGCTACACAGAAAGGAGAAAAATCACAAGAAGGAACCTGAGCAGAGAGCCTGAGAAAGCAAAAAAGAAGTGGTGCTAGAGAACAATTAAGGGAACATAGTTGTCTCCCTTTGACGGAAGAGTGGGGGAGACATACAAAATGAGACTGTGAGAGCCACTATCAGGTAGTCTTGTTTAATGAGGTTTTTTGTTTGTTTGTTACAAAGAAGGGTTTGATAGGGGAGAGGTTGGGACAGTGGTATAGATCTAGAAATAACTGTGATGTAAAAATAAATGGAATCAATAAAACAATTTAAAAAAAAATAAAAGTAGCCTCATAGATACCTTGAATTTGTTGGGTTTAAAACAATGTGGTTTTGGTTTCCTCCCCTTGGCATTCTCTCTTCCCTTTGCTACTCACTCCAAGTCCCATTTCCTTTATTTTGATTTCATTGCTATAGTGATTATTTTTATGTAATTTATTGTTTTCTTTGACAAGCTGAGATATGGGTTTGTTTTAAGATTATACACTCTAGGCTCTTTTTACTTGAAATACGAATTTAGTTCTTCACTTTCCCCATCCTCTAGGTAACCTAAGAATCATCTGATTCCTCATTGTCACTGTTTTTAAAATAAATTTATTATTGATTTTTCACATTCTTTTCTTTATAAATTTTGAGTTCTAAATTCTCTCCCTACTTCCTAGCTTTCTCCTACCCACTGAGAAGGCAAGCAAAATGATATCAATTATACATGTGAAATCATGTAAAGCATAATTCCATATTAGCTATATCACCTAAAAAAAGGAAGGAAAAAATAAAGTGAGAAAATTATACTTCAGTCTATGCTCAGAGCTCCTTAGTTGTCTCTGTGGAAGTGGACAGCATTTTATCATCATGAATCCTTTGGAATTATCTGGGAACATTGTATTAATCAGAGTAA
>JAQQSK010008811.1:0-13346 GCA_028658325.1 Potorous gilbertii
CTGTCCCTCCCCAAGTGTTGACTTCAAATAGCTCCCTCCTCCTATTACCCTACCTTCCATCATTCCCCCACCCTGCTTATCTCCTTCTCCCCCACTTTCCTATATTGTAAGTTAGGTTTTCAGTATTTAATTTTATTAAAGAGATGGTTGATCTATCATTTAGTCATTTACTAATACAGCCTAACAGATCCTTTAAAATCCCATAGTGAAACCTACATCTACATTATTACTTTCATCTACCAATCTAGGAACTTTATCAAAAGAAATTGAGGTTAGTTAACAGGAAGTAATTTAATGAAGACCATTTGTACTATTTCTGATCAGTGTTTTCTTATCTAGATATTCTTTAACTACTGCATTAATAATATATTTTAGGACTTCTCCAGGAATCAAAGTCATACTCACCAGCCTATATTTTGCAACTTTGACTCCCTTCCCATTTTTTGAAAATTGTAAACATTTTTTTCTTTTCCAGTCCTCTAGAAAATTTCTCATTCTTTACTAACTTCCTTTTTTACTTTAACATATTTATTGATACTTTTATGATATTTTTATATGACAGTCATTTGTGAATATATCTTCACCCAAATATCTAACAGTGTTTATCTCTCTACTGAGAGAGTTAAACTGAGTCAAAGAAAAAAATAAAAGCCAATGCACCAATTCTATCTGACTCTGTGTGTGTTTATCCTTATGAATTATTTTCCTCAAGTATGTTCAATCTATCCTTTAAATTTTTTGCTTATATATTGTCTCTATCCATGGAATTATCTTCTTAGCTTTGTTTCTTTTGCTTTAATAAAGACTCACATTTTTGTAACATTTATCTTTGACATATATGTGGAAGATATGAGGACAAAAATACCAAGGCCACTGGTTCAAGGACTATTGATTTTTTTCTGATATAAGGGGTGATTTTTTTAAGAGTTCCATCTTGTCCTTACAATCTAAAATCTCTTATAGCTGCTCACCCATCATAACTGCCAGTTCTTTCAATATCCTAGTCTATAGTTTATTTGGGTCAAATGAAATGAATGTATTAGGGGTGAATAGATCCTTACATAGCAAAAAAATAGCCACTGCTAGATCTTGGGGGCTTTGGTAGTATCAATCATTTTCTCCCTATTCCTTTTCACTAAGAACACTTCTTTACTTTGAACCTAACCATATAACTGTACTAGTTTAATTTCAAGATCCTGGCCCTTAATGAGAAGGGTTCTCATACTTATTGGTTATATATCCCTTTCTGGGGAGAATTATTTAAGACTTACGTTTTGACCCATGTCTAAGCACTCCCTGGAGGGAGAAAGTGGAAGGTATTCAGTATAATATAAACCAAGTATGGGGAAAAATGTATTTCCTACACACCAAAGAAATACAAAATGATTACAAATAAGCATTGACAAAAAGACAAACTAAATAGGCAACAGTACTAATTAGCATTACACTCTGTCATGAGATTGATATTTAAAACTATTGAAAAATGGATACGAAATTTAAAACTGTTGAAATAGACCCAATGGATCTGTATCATCTCCCTTAAAGTATATGTCTTCTGGCAAATCAAACCAACAATTGGACTCAACTTCTGGAGCGTAGACATCTGTAAGAGTAGATGCTAAGAATTCCTCCTGGGGTAAAACCAGGACTAAAAGAATTGTTAGAATCTCCAAATATCTCAAATTCACAAGATGACCTCCGTGCCTAGATACATTTATCTCAGGATAGGTATTATTTCACCTAAGATCACAAAAGAACCAACAAGAAACCCAGGAGAGGCTCCACTGGACAGGACATGCACTTTAGCTGTCATGTGCCTATAGCCAAATAGTAGCCAAGGGAAGTAAACTATCTCTTTCCTGATAAGAAGTCCTACAAGATGCCACCTAGAAGGTTAAAAGAAGAGAGAATCTGGGGCAGTCATTTACCTTTGTAAAGTTTCCACTGTGTCATCAGCTTTTCCTGCTCAGGAGCAAATGAGAGGAATCCTCCTCACTGCTGAATCAAACATATAACTGACTGGAAACAGGAAGATGTGTACATGATGTGTACAATCCCCAGTTATACTCATATATTACTTTTCAATTCCCTAGTATCCATTTTTGTTTCATTCTTTCCTTATGCTCTTTGCTGGACAATTCTTGTTAGCTGGCAAAAAGAAGAAAGTAACAATTAAATAGTTCTCTATTTTTCACATCATCTGTTATTGTCACAGCATGCATTCTTAGTAATGGTTCTATTTTTATCAATCCTCCTTCCCCCTCCCCAACATAGCTATTAAAAACTCTATTTCTTGGCCTTAGCAGTCTCTTAAGCCTCCACTCAGCCTGGGTTTTAACTTTCTTCTGTTGAATTTGAGGATTTCTTCGTGTCAAGAATTGTTCTCAGTGCAGGAGATTCAAAGACAAAAAATAAAGTAGTTCTTGACTATGCCACACTTTCATATTCATCTCCCTTTATTTTTCCTTTGTCTACCCTTTATTAATTTCTTTTGCCAACCTAAACTGGTCAATGTGTAAGTGTAGTGGTTTCTTTAGATAACTTCTCATTTTTCTCAATTTTTTTTCTTTTTTTTCTTTCGATAACTTGCCATTTTTCTCCTCAATGATTTTTTTCTTTTTTCTTTAGAAATTCATCCATAAACCATGAGCCTAATATCTCTTTTCTCTGAACCCTTTTAAATCCTTTCTCCCAAACTTTAAGATGCATGCCTGGCTATGCTCAGCTTATATCTTATTTCACAAATTCTACAACTTCCTTCCAAGGTTCACATCAGTTTTCTTTCAGTTGCTAATTTTTCCTTCTCAGTTAAAATCAGGTCTAAAATAGCAATCCCTTCTGTATTTCCTCCTCCTTAATCACTAAAGAAAGCCACGAAGTTGTTAGCTACTCTGCTGTTGGAAATGTGAACTCAAATTCCTTGACTCCAAATCCAGCACTCTTTTTAACACTATGCCACATTCAAGATTATCTGACTCAACTTCATTTACAAATAAGAAAATTGAAGCCTGGCGAGGTTAGAGATCTGCCGAAGGTTACAACACTTATTAATATCAAAATTAGAGTATGAAACCAAGTTTCCTGACTCCCAAGCAAGAGCCTTTTCTACTGTGTCAGATTTCATGTTAATGGTGTAGTGATGACTGTAACTTCCTTCCAAGCAGTCGACCTAGATCTGACTCACCACCAACGCTGCATTTAAGAGACATTCTGGTATCATGAAAGGAGCACTGACTAGTATTAGAGAACCTTATTGTGAATCCCAACTTTGCCATTTACTACCCTTGTGAGCTTGGTCATTTCATTTTGCTTCTTTTGTTCTTAATTACCTCTTATGTACAATGAAGAAGCTAGTTGTCAAGTTCAGAATGACATTCTAACCCCTAATCTATTTTACACTTAGGAAAAACCTTTGTTGAGGACAATTCACATAGGAAATTAAAAACTTTTTTCAAGTTCCCTGTATCCTAGCAATGTGACATTTTCAAACAGTAGCACAAAAATCTTTAAATAGAAAAATACTTGTTTCCACCCCGTTGTGACTCAGTAACAGCCAGAGATTCTTCTCAAACTTTCCTAAAAATGTCATTTTTGAGCTAGACCCAAATAGAATATTTCAGTCAAGGAGACACATTTTCCACTGTCAAGAATGAGTAAACATTGGTTTGGAATGGAATGTGTTTTGTAACCTTCTGAAAAGCATTGGCTCTTGGCAAAGTTTTGGTGATACCTTCTTGTGATGCACTCGGAACCTAAGATCTTTTCTGTAGTTCCATCACAGTCTAGGTCCATGACATACAAGGAAAGCAAATAGGTAGCTGTGGGGGTTGGGGAGGGGGAAAAAATCTTCTTCAATTGTCAATAACTGGGGCAGTGACACCAAAGCCAAGATCCTAGGCTCTGAGATCAATTGGGCTATGTCTATAAATAGGATAAATAATATATTTGTCAAAAAATCATCTTTTTGTGGTTGTAAATTCATTGTTTACACCACAGGGATTAAAACCAGGCCTGTCTGCCACACCACATATGTGGAGGGATCAAATTAAAATGTAATTGCAAACATTTAGCAAAATTTAAAAAAAACAATAACAAAAAATATAAAATAAATGAGTATACCGTTAAGCAGAGATTTTTTAAAAAAGTAACTGGTAAGGTTTCACTTTTAAAGATACAGGCATTCAATCAAGGAAGCTATAGACACAACAGAATCCATGCTAGGCAAATTGAGCACTCTTAAAGAAGCCCAGGCTACATAAGGGTTAGTGACTCCTGTTTTTATTTGAATTAGACACCACTGGTTTACACAGCCTGAAAAAGATGAAGAAAAGTATATAAATTCACTAGTATGGATAGACTGGATATATTCTTTTCCAAATACATTGTGTTTTTTTCACTCACATCTTCTCTCTCCTAGAAGCCCCCATTTTATTTTTTATCCTTTCTGCAAATTACTTCACATTTATTTTGTACCTATTTAATAACAATTAACATGCATACCTTGTGTTTCCCCTACTAAAATGTTGCTTGAGAGCAGAGTTTCATTTTTTGTCTTTGTGTTTCCAGTGTTTAGCATAATGCCTGGATCATAGAAGGCATTGTTGAACTGAATTGATTTATGCATACCAGTATCTCACATGTAGCTTTCTTGCATTAAAGTTCATAAAGTGTTTTCTTCATAATCTTATGAAATTGACATTGGGAGTGTTATTTTCCTGTTTCTAATGACAAAGAAACTAAGGCTCAGAGAGTTTAAGTGACTTGTCCACAGTCACTAACCCAGCTAGTCAGTCAAAACTCAAAGTAAGCTTTCCTGTTTACAAGAGTAGTGTTTATATGTTGCCATGAAGTGTGTCTCCTATTCCTAGGGGAAGAGATGAGGTAAATGGTCTGTGGGTCCTCTGCATAGACAAGATGATCTGTAAAACAAATGCATATGAAAACTATTATATTTGGAAGAGATAGGTATCCACATATATATATTTAACCTTCTCATTAAAAAGTATTAGTTCTCAGAGTTAATCAGTGAAAAGTGGGATACTACGGAAGGAGCACTAAGCTAGCAGTTAGGGAACCTGGGTTTTAATTTCATGTTTGAATAACTAACTCAGTTTCTTCATCTGTAAAATGAGAGAGTTGAACTAAATGATGACATTTTATTTTACCTGGACTTTTACAACTTTGAATTTTCAACTCCCTAAAACATTTGGTGAGAAGATGGGGAAAAAAACAGAATACTGAGATAAGAATTGATTCATGTAAGGTGACACTTTTTTCAATCTATTTTTAACATTCATTTTTTAAAAAAATTGAATTCCACATTTTCCCCTTGCTACATTTCCATTTCCATTCTTCTATCCATTGAGGAAACAAGCAATATGATCGCAATTATACATGTGAAGTATGCAAAACATATTTCCATATTAGCCCTGTTAAGGTGACACTTTTCTCGAGGCTTTTTCTTTGCCCTATTCTCTTTTATCTTTTTTCGTCCAGGGCTTGTGATTTGATTGTTGTCTTTCATTCTTGAAGAGGACCAAAATGACATGATTATGCCAGAGTCAAGTTTTGATGTGTCCGACTGTCACTGATCAGAAGAATATGAGCTCAAAAGTCTCAGGCACAAATAGTGTAAACACTTGGGATGGATACTCTAAATTTGTGCATCCTGTGTTTCCTTTGAGCTGTTTTAATTCTGCTTTGTTCACAATACAAAGAACCTCCTCTGATGTGGGCATGCCATGCTGAGCAGTCCTGTACCAGTGTCTCCCATGTCACACAACTCCAAAGTTCTTGAGAAAGACCTAGAGGATGTCCTTGTATTGCTTCTTCAGACCACCATGTGCATACTTGCCCTATATGTTTTGCAATCAAACAATGAGGTCAGCCCATTGGAGTTGTGCTCTCTGAAGCAGAATTTGAATGTTTGGCAGTTTAGTTTGAGTGAGAACCTCACTGTCTGGAATTTTACAGTACCAGGTGATCTTTAGAATCTTCCAAAAACAATTCAAATGGAAGTGATTCAGTTTCCTGGTATGGTGCTGATAATCTGTCCAGATTTCACAGGCATATAACAATGAGGTCAGCACAATGTCTCTGTAGATATTCGTTTTGGTAATCAGTCTAATACTTTTTCTCACCCATACTTTCCTTGAGAACCTCCCAAACACTGAGCTAGCTCTGGCAATGCATGCATCAACCTCATTATCAATGTGTACATCCCTAGATAGTACACTATCAAGGTAAGTGAACTTATCCATAGCATTCAAAACTTCTCCATTTGCTGTAACTGATCACTCCACATATGGATGGTGTGGTTGGCTTATGTAGAATAAATTCCTTTTGGCTAGTTAAAAAAATGGAGACCTTATCTATTTATATATTACTTGAGATGGCATAAAGTACTAGGATTCTAATCTATAATTAGATTAGATTACATTACATGGTACAGTGGAATTGCATTTGGTTGAGTCAAAACCTGGTTGTACCACTAACTCTGTGTAAAAGGAACTAATCTAGAAGTCCTTTCCCATTTTAATATACTATTGCTTTATAACTATATTTTAAGAATACATAATAGAATTGATAAGTTTTAGCTGGAGGGATGAAATGGAAAGTTTTAATAATTCATGAGGATAGAGAGGGCCAGTTCACTTCTGGGGAAGGGCTAAAATGATACTTCATGGAGTAGGTGGTTAGGCTCTGGACATTTTTAAGGTTTTTGTTGTGTTTGTTTACCTTTTTGCTAATAAAACAAAGTGACTTCTAGCCCCTTGTACAAGCAGTGATACTGCAGGGGTGTCAAGTTCTGGGATCCAACTAGATCTTTACACAGTGCAAACAGCAGAGTTGTTCCCAGGCTTGGGAAAAGATTAGACCAGAAGGGAGAATGAGAAAGGGGTAGCTCCATGGCTTCATCAACTTTCCAAAGAGATGTCGGGAATTCACTCCTTAGGCAGAGGCTTGGGGGCAGCCTCACTGAAGGGCAGGGGAGCAGGGTGGGGCCAGTACTTGGGCTCAGTTTTGGGGTTTGGGAAGGTCATTCAGCTTGCTGGTTTGTTTAATGATATAAATTATTGTTATCTTTTAAAAAAATAAAATAAAAAGTTTCAGAGCATCTACAAAGAAAAAAAAGACTACTTGAAAGTCTTCTATTTCACTGAATGACCAATTTTTTCCCTGATATATTATACTCAATTTTCCTGGGTAGATGATTCTTGGTTTTAATTCGAACTCCTTTGATCTCTGGAATATCATATTCCAAGTTGTATGATTCCTTAATGTAGAAGCTGCTAGATCTTGTGTTATCCTGATTGTGTTTCCATAATAGCCAAATTGTTTCTTTCTGGTTGCTTGCAATATTTTCTCCTTGACCTGGGAACTCTGGAATTTGGCTACAATATTCCTAGTTTTCCTTTTGGGATCTCTTTCAGAAGGTGATCAGTGGATGCTTTCAATATCTATTTTACCCTCTGGTTCTAGAATATCAGGGCAGAAGAAGAATATCAGAAGAATATCTTCTTGAAAGATGATGGCTAGGCTCTTTTTTTTTCATAGATTTCAAGTAGTCCAATAATTTTTAAATTTTCTCTCTTGGATCTATTTTCAAGGTCAGTTATTTTTACAATTAGCTGTTTCATGTTCTCTTCTATTTTTTATTTTTTTTGTTTTGTTTTATAATTTATTGATTTTGGGAAATATTGTTTCCCTGCAATGTCCCTAGTCTTAGTGGCAATTTCCTATAGTCAAAAAGTTTGTAAGCTTAATGCCAGATCTATTAAATTATAGATTGTTGGTAGGGGAACATCCGAGGTTAAGTCTAAAATTAAGCTATTAGGCTTAGAACTTTAGACCAAAAACAAAAAGTTAGGGTCCTTTAATTCTTAGTAATAGTGTGAAGACAATTAGGTCAAGGGCTTATGAAGTTAGCATATGTAGTTATTGTTTGTGTCTCCATTGCTAAAAAAAATTCATTTGTGGTCTATATCATAAATGCTTTATAAGAAGTATCACCTGATCAAAAGTTGGAATTGTTTTATGTGATATGAACTGTGTTAAAAATGAAAAATAAAAAGAAGAAAGAAGAAATGTCTTGATTTTTGATACAATCAATAGCTTCCATCGGCTAAATTCTAATATTTAAGGAATTATTTTCTTCAGTAAGCTTTTGGACCTCTTTTTCAATTTGGCACATTCTGTTTTTTAAGGTATTTTTCTCCTCAATGTCTTTTTGAACCTGTTTTGCCATTTGGGTTAGTCTATTTTTAAGGTGTTATTTTCTTCATTAATTTTATGGATCCCCTTTAGCCAGCAGTTGACTCATTTCTTGAATCACTCTCATTTCTCTTCCCAGTTTTTCCTCTACTTCTCTCACTTGATTTTCAAAATTCTTTTTGAGCTTTCTCATGTCCTGAGACCAATTCATGTTTTTCTTGGCGGCTTTGGATATAGGAGCTTTGACTTTGTTGCCTTCTTCTGGTTATACATTTTGATCTTCCTTGTCACCGAAATAAGATTCTATAGTCTGATTTTTTTACTGGTTTTGTTCATTTCCTCAGCCTTTTGACTTTCGATAACTTTGTCAAGGTGGTTCTCTGCTTCTAGTAGGGATGGTGAGGTGTATTGTCAACCCCTCCATCCCCTCACAATCTGTGGGCCTGGATCTCCAGAAACAGCTACTGTTGCTGCCCCTGCTGCTGCTGCAGTTGCTGAGGGCTCCTCTGCCTACTCCACTGCCCTGGGGCAGGGGCTGTACCACTGTACTCTCTCACATAAGCCCTATATGTTTTTTCCACTGACCTTCCAATTTGTCCTTGGTGTTTTGGGGTCAAGAAATCTGGAAACCACCACAAGTGCCAATGATTCAGTTCCCCCAGGCTTTCTCAGGTCCTGTCTGTGCTGGCATGGCCCATATTGAATTGTGCTCTGCTCCCAGCAGAGTGTAATTGACCTGTAATAGACCATCAACCTTACAGGCTGTCTTGGGCTAGACAGTTGCTTCACTCCATTATTCCATAGATTCTGCACCTCCTGAGTTTGTTTAGAGTAATTTTTTTATAGGTATTTGACTGGGTTTGGGAGGAAGAGCTCTAGCAAGTCATTGCTTTTACTGTGCCATTTTGCCTTTCCCCCTACCCCTTGATAATCACACTCTCCAAAGCACATATTCCAAATCTTCCCTCCTGTCCTCAAGTCCCAAATACCACCACTCCCACTGTTCCTTTGAGCAAAAGATTTTTGCTCATACTTTAATGTGGAAATAGAGGACTTGTATTGTGAGCTCCTTATTCTCTGGTCTTCCATATTTCAAACTCTTGTATATATTCTTATTCTGTCCTCCTTTATTTTCTGATGAAATATTTCTTTTTATGAGGGTCAACACTTCTACTTTTGACTTTGATTCCATCCTCTCCTAGGGAAGCAATATAGTTCAATGGAAAAATGGTTTTGGAGTCATAAAATCTTGGTTCAAATCTCATGTCTGATATTTATGACTTCTGTGATCTTGAATAAGTCATTAAATTCCCTCAGATTTAGCTGCCTCATCTGTAAAATAAAAGGGCTTGACCATATGACTTCTGTCATTTTTAACTCTGTATCTATGAACTCGTATAAACATGTTCAAGTCTTCTTCATCCTCAAAGAACCTTCATTTGACCCTGCCATTCCTTGAAGATGTTTGAACCCAAATCCAACATTATACCTGCTGTAACATGCTGCCAATATTTACATATGCCATCACTGGTAATATATTCTACTAATACCCATAATGCCTTTTATGTGTCCAAGAATTTCAGTTCTTCAGAGATTGTGATATTTGATAATCCATAGATACCTCAATGGAGAATGTGGACCACTATAGTGCATCGCCTGTGAAAGTCTATGTTTCCTTTCCATAAGGTCCTTTAGTATTTCCTCAGGATCTCTGTAGGTTACACTTGTTATCTTCTCAATCACTCATCTTTCAATAGTGATAGACAGATAATTAGTATGTAAGAGCACTGAATTTGAAATCAGGAAAATCTGCATTTTAATACTACCTCAACGACGTTCTTGTTGCATTGCTATGTTTAGGTTAATTAACCTTTCTATTTTAGTTTTCTTAGTTCTAAAATTGGGTAACAATAGCATCTACCAAGCAGGATTGCCATGTACGTCAGATGAAATAACACATATAAAGAACATGGAGGATTTTAAAGTGCTATATAATGCTACCTATAATAATATTGATGATGAATAATAATATTTTTTCTCTTGCTCCATTTTTTTCATTATTATTTGGTTAGGTAATGTTGCAGCTCCTATAATTATATATACATATATGTGTATGCATGTATATATGTATGCATGTAATATATGTATATGTGTTTGTATGTATTATGGATGCCATCTTCTTACCTTTTTTTGTCATTTGTTGGGATTTTTTGGCATTGATTTTTGCCTTTGCCTTAACTAATCCAAGTTTTGATTGCATATAGATAACTGATTAGGGAATGGGTTCTTCATTAGTTACAAGTTGTTTTCTATCTATTAGGATAGAGTCAATTTTAATTTTTTGTGTGATTTTGTTCTGTGTTAGCAATGTCCATAACCTTCTGTCTTCTTGACGAAAATATCCTTGTTATACAAATTGAAACTTTTGAGGAGGCTGCAAATCTTTCAATTTTGTAATCATAAATTTAAGTGGAAAAGTTATTTAATATGTCCTCTCCAAGGGTTTAAGTCTAAGTGAGAAGTCCATTGAGGCTATTTCCAACTCTTGTATCCAGAGATATATTAAGTGGCTTACCTAAGTTCAGAATAGTAAGTGGTAGAGAGGAGACTTAAGCTTAAGCTCTCAAATTCCAAGTCCACCTCTCTTTTTAGTGCAATATGCTTTCAAAACCTTATTTTCCAACACATTTTTGATATAGTCCCTTGTACCTATCTTCTTATTGAAGAAACACAACGAAATAGTTGATCAAATTTTTAGAATATTACTTAGATCTTTATAGAATTTCTCTATTTTTTCATGGTCTTTTTGCAGATGAATCTCCTCTGTAACATTTGTTCTGTGTGATCACCTAACCTAAGCCTGAATACCTTAAGTGACAAAGAATCTATTACCTTAATGAAGAAATTCTTCCTTAATTTAATAGCTGTAATTATTACAGATGTCTTCCTTATACTGAAATAAATCTGCCTCCCTAGAATTTTGGTCATTGGCCCGAGTTATACCCTTGTAGGTAGAGAAAATAATCTACTTCCTCTTCTTATGACTACATTTCAAAGTTCAAAGGCACAGTCTATTTTTGTACCATTAGTAGTAAACCTAAGCATATATTCCCAACAAACCAACACATATACTGATGTTTATTGGACAGCTCTTGAAGAATATGGGGAAAATCATAGTGCACATATATGTATGCATGTATACATCTATGTACATTGATATACATCAATACATATCACACATATATAATTAGTATGTATGCACAATTATTTATGTATATACATAAGACTGCCAAACCTCCTAGGAAATCAGAAAATTAAAAATCTACTTGGGATGATTAGCATAAATAAATAAAGACAAATATAATATATGATTATAGGCACAGGTATGATTATCTAAGAACAGATTTAAAACTGATGCATTTTTTCTCTGACTTTTGTAATTGGACAGCTGGTTTATATTCTGATTTGTAATTAGATATTTCTGGATATCTGCTTTACTTGCTAATTTATCCTTCTAGCCCCAACCAAAGACAGAATATTTTCACCAGGACTCTATGAATCCTAATAGTATGAGATATTTTTCAATTTGGACTTCCAGCCTACTCCTTTTGACTTCAAATTGAAAGTGTTCTTCCAGTGATAAAATGAAAGACATCACATGTAACAAAATATTCACAGCAACATTTTTTGTAGCAACAGAGAACTAGAAACATGTATCCATCATCTGGAGAATATCTAAATAGGATGTAGTAAATAAATTAAGATATTCACATAAGAAACAGTGAATTTGATGAGAACAGAGTAGCATTGGAAAACCTATACATGAACAAAGCAACATGATATAAATAGAACCAGGAAAATCATATACAAAGTAACCACAGCAATGGAAAGAATGATGACAAGACAAAACAAATGTTGTGAAAATGTAATGACCAAGCTTGACCCCAAAGATATGATCTTCTCCCTTTTTTTGTAGAAATGAAGGCTGGACTTGGAATATTACATATAGCACTGGACTTTTTATGTGTTCACTAGTTTTGTTAAAGTATACATTTTCTAGGTGTTGTAAGGTTCCTGGAAGGATATAGACACTAAGAACTATAAACTATGTAAAAAATAGAAGATAGCAATAGAAATTTATTCCTGAAAAATAAAACAACTTCTAAATAACAACAAAAATGTGCTTATTTTAACCATTTTCATCCTAACTTCAACCTATTCCCAGGACTATGACCAAAGTGTAGTGGAAAGCATACTGTCAGAAGTCCTAGATTCAAATCTTATCTCTGACATTTACCACCAGTATAAACTTAGAAGAGTCATTTAAATTTCTTGGACCATAATTTCTTCAATATAAAATTTCTATTAAATGTGGAAATTGGACTAGGTGGTCTCTGTGATCTTTTATCAGTGCTATGTCTATGACCCCATCAGTTAGCCTCTTCTCCATATTGGGAAATACAATCTACCTTCCATAATCTTAGTTTATTTTCTTGGATATTTCATTCCTTCCTCAAGCAGCTGCCCTTGAAATTGTAAGTCCTACATTACCAATCTCACTTTCCATCTCCTTCTACTCTAATAGTTACAAATTATTTTCCAATTACAGCTCAAAATTATACAGCTGACCAAAGGAGAAAATATAGAGGCAAAAGAAAAGAAGGTCTAGGATGCACCCTTTATGAGTGGGCATTAGAGGACAAAGGTTCAGCACAGGAGATTGAGAAGGACTTATCAGATAGGTAGGAGAACTAAGAGAGAGGATCCAAGAGAAAAGATGATCAATGGTGTCAAATATAATGAAACTCAAGTGGTATGAAAACTGAGAAAAGACCATTACCAATTAGATTGCTAATTAAGATATTACTGGAAACTTGGAGAGAACAATTTTAGTTAAATGATGAAATCAGAAAATATATTTCAGTGGATTTATAAGGGACTGAGAAGAGGGGAAGTAGAGTCACTGAGTATAGATGACTCTTGCAATAGTTTAGCAAATAGGGGATGATAGATAATAAAATGGTGTCCAGTAAGGCTAACAGTATCAAGTGAAGGATGTTTTTAATGCAAAAGACAAGGACATGTTTATAGGTATGAAGGAAGGAGCCAGTAGATAGGGAAAGATTAAAGAT
>JAQQSK010008812.1:0-13346 GCA_028658325.1 Potorous gilbertii
TACTAGAGGATATCTAAGTCCTTTTCCAATTCTAAACTCTAGACTTTGACTAATATTTTTGTGAAAGGGGGAAGATGAGGCACAAAGATGATTGATATTTTCCTATGAAGAAATCTGGTCTGCTTGAAGGAGAAGATCTAAACTTCATGAACTGAGAGTGGGGATATATGGGAAATTCTTTTTTTTTCCAAGTAGAAGGCAGCTGTTTGCCATGCTAGTTATAAACACACAACTTATTTGTGGATTATGTAGAACAAAATCGTGTGGAAACTGAACTCTGATGGTGGTGGTGAGGGGGCAGGCTTTAATGGGACTGGGTTTTCCAGTTTTCTTCTGCTACTAATTAGTGGTGTGACTTTGGGCAAGTCACTTAGCCTCTTTATAACTGGGCAGAATAACTGCTTCCTCCCCCTCCACAGGGTTACTGTCAGGCTTAAATGAGATCATATGTATGTGAGTTCTTTAAAAATAATGTGGTCATGGTTTTGTTTTTGTTTTTACAAATTAAAGATAAATATAATTCAATGTGGTATCATGGAAATTACACTGGACTTGGAATTACATCCAGGTTTCGCTCTCCATTTTGCTCCCTCCTAGCTCTATGGCCTTGGATAAGTTATGTAGTTTCCCGAACTCTGTAATATAATCATGCCTGCCCCCAGCTTGATGTGAGGATATAAGCTACTTTATAACCTTAATGTGTTACATAAATATGAATTATTATTACTATTTTTGCTATTGTATCTCTGATAAAATGCTAATTTGATACTTTGTCATGGCCCTGAAATGACCTTGGGCTCCTGAAAAGCTGTGGGAGCACATCCCTCTCTAGCATCATCTTCCCAAATCCAAGGTCATTTTAGGATATGATGGAGCATCAGGATAAAGTCTCAAGGCATGGAGGGATGTATCCACACCAATAAAATCATGGAGGAAATACATAGTATTACTCCTTCTACATAATATTCTACCTTTAATTCTACTTATCTGATTTTCAAATGAACTTAAGTTTCCAAGACAAGATTTGGGGGAGAGAGGGGACTTACTGGATCAAAACAAATGCTTTTTAATGATTCGTCATATCCTGGGACTTGCAAAAGATCTATTATTCCTAAACGTTTCTCCTTAAGCTTTGTATGTATACTTTCAAAGACACATACAACCTCCAGATGGGATTCCACTGCTACGTATGTTGAATGAGTGAATGAATGAAATAGCATTTGTTAAGTGCTTACTATGTGCAAAGTATGATGCTATATACTAGGGATGCAAGTAGAAAAGTAGGATGATCTCTGTCCCCAAGGAGTTCACATGGAGGTATACAAAACATAGAGGAGGTTTCAGATGCCAGTCAAATGGAAATGCTTCATGGTCCTTCATGTGCATCAGCAAAGTGGATGATGATACCTTTTCTCTAATGACATTTCCACTGACAAACTCCTATCAGTGTCTGATATTTCCTCTAGTGATGCAGATTGCAAGTCACCCATTACTGTCCAGCTGGTGTGATTATTCAACATGTTGAGGGTTCTTCTCTATTTCTCTTAACATCATGAACATATTAATGGAACGTTAGAGGAAGCAGCATGGTAAACTGAGAAAGAATATTGTCTTGGAGCCAGAGGAACTAGGATCAAACCTGATTTCTTCTGTTTCTGACACTATGTGTGTAATGTTGGGCAAATCACTTAATTGCCTCTATGCCTCATTTTTCTTATCTGTAAAATGAGTTATTGAATTAGACAGCCTATGAGGCCCCTTCACCTTTAAACCCAAAATTCTGTGCTCTATAATAATGTATCATTAATCAGTTTCAAAGAACAAATTTCTCACAGGTGGATTAAAGGATGGATTGAAAAGATGTTGGACATGTAAGTCCAGTACAGAAATCCTGTAATAGAAAACAGAAGCTCCTTGCTTAATATGTAAGTGTGATAAGAGAATTCCTGCTTAACTTTTTTTTAACTGATATTCATTTAAGAGGAGATATTAAGTAACTAGCAAACATCTACAAAATCAAACTTGAGGTATCCACTGGAGCTCCAGTGTTAACTAGCTAGTTCCCTGTTTACCTGGTAATAGATCTTTCCCTTCTGTTACTGACATCATCATTTTCCCCTATTCCTCTTTGAAATTCCATTGCACTCATCCTGCTAATGTAATCCAAATCTACATAATGTGTTTTATAACTGATACACAGGGATCACCAACTTTTTGATATATGTTCAGTGTAGCCTATGCTCTGAGTATACTAAACTGAAGCTTTCCCCCATCTCTGCATTGTTAATCGATGACTATCAGCAGGTTATTAGACAATTCTGTCACACAAGGTTCAATCACTAGCTTGCTCCGTGACCTTGGCTAGAGAGCCCTGAGCATGTTACCTCATGCAAAAATGGGGCCAATGCTGTCAGTTTTCTGGAGAAAATATCTGTGAGGATAATGGACACAGTCAAAACTCATTTTTAATCTGAAGCAAGTTAAGGGAAATATGGGTTCCAGAGAATTTAGGAAATTGTATTTCTGTCTTTGCCTATCACTTACTGGATTGACATTTGCTGAGGCTGAACCTCTTCTATAGCCACAGAAATCTCACAGAGGAGGAGAATATTAGAAAGATTCTGTTTCTTAATAACCAGCAGAAAGCCTGATGTTACCAAGAAGATAGTGAGACTATTAAATCACATTTTAACTTTAAATCCTTCTCTTTTCTACTTTGAAAAGTTTTTTCCCCTCACAGATAAAAAAAAGTGATTTGCTCACTGATCAGGCAAATATTTCCAACTCTAGGCTCTACTTACATGGGGCAGAAGAGACTTGCTGAGGGTCAAATATGTAGGATGTGTCACAGAAAGGATTCAAACCCACGTTTTTCCTGACTGCAAAGTTGGTACTTCTATTTCTATCTCAAAAAAAAAAAATAAACAAGGTCAACCAAATGGTGAGAGATCTTGAGATCATGCCATAAGGGCATTGCAAATGTTTAGCCTGGTGAAAAGATGCCTGAGTAGACGAGAGGGAATAGATTTGTTCATGGCACCAAAGGGCAGAAATAAGAGCAATGGATAGAAATTTATAAAAATAAAATTAATATTTTTTTTAGTCTTTAGTTAGTTTTTAGGGGCTACTTTCCCCTCTCCCCTTTGTCTCTCCTGTATAGGTAGAACAGATTTAGTTACCTTCCTAAGGCACAGATCATTCTCCAGCTGTGGCTCCCTATTGCCTCTATACTCAAATTTAAACTCCTTAGCCCAATATCTTAAAGCTTTCCTCAGTCTGGTTCCAAACCAGTCTTCCAGTCTTATTGTATTTATCCACATGCCTAAGAGTTGAGTGTCAGAAAGAAACATGGTCATCCAGCCAAGTGATCTTGTAGGTAGGAAGATTAAGTTAGAAGCTGGTGGCAGACTACTGTTTCATTAATTAGAAAGCCCAGAGGGGTATGGGAAAATATGAGACAAGGTAGGGGATCTCACACAAAAGTTCCACCACCAAGAAACAGTTTAAAGAGGAAGCTTATTGTACAAACAGAAGCTTCGAGGCATAGGAAACATGTTGTTTCTCGTCCATAGTACTGTTTATGCTTTTGGAACTTGGAACACTTCTCACTAATTATCTCACCAGGCAGCTATTGTTCGAGAAGAAAGGGGGATAATGGGAATCCTTTTTCTATTCCAGCCCAGTCTTCTCAGATGCTAGAAGCTGGTTTGTTTTATTGAATTACAGTACGTCAGTATGAGCAAGGACCTCAGAGACTGTGTAAACCAGGTGTGGGGAACCTGCCGGCCTCAAGGCTGCTGTCTGGCCCAGGTCCTCAAGGGCAGCCTTTTGACTGAGTCCAAGTTTTACAGAACAAATTCTTTCATTAAGGAGATTTGTTCTGTGAAATTGGGATTCACTCAAAGGGCCACACTTGAGGACCTAGAGGGCCACATGTGGTCTCAAGGCTGCAGGTTCCCCACTCCTGGTGCAAATTAACCCTATTCTGATGTGAATACCATGACTATTTTCTGTGGAGTACCTGAGCAGCAGGGGCCATCTAGGCTTTTCTAGCAGGCTCTAGGAAGGGACAGCCTTCTCCTGCTGAGGCGCTTCCCCTTTTGGATACTCTACAGTTTTTTCCTTAGCTCCTGCTGATATCTGCTGCTCTGCAGCACCACTGCTCCCAGTTCTCCTCTGGGACTAAGCAGAACAAATATAACCCTTCTGCAAATACTTCCACACAACTCTCTCGAGCTGCCTCGGGAGACAGGAAGGCTGGATGGGCATTTGCTGGGAATGCTTGTTTAGGCAAGGGCAGGTCTAGAGATGACTTCCAAATTCTCTTCAGCCTCTAAGATAAAAACATTTTCCAGAATCTCTGCAAATGCTTCAGCAAACAGAACAGAAAATGATGCTTCTCTAAATTCACATAGCTGTATTCTTGCACATTCTCAATAAGGAATCACGTATTTTACACTCTCTGTGTGTTCACTTCCTTGCCTTTGCACAGGTTATCCCCCATGTCTAGAATATAATCCCTCTTTACTTCTCTTTTTATTTCATTCAAGACTCATGCCTTCATTTTATAGAAAGAGAAACTGAGCACTGTGGAAGTTAAGTGACTTGCCCAAGGTTACACAGTAAGCTTCAGAGACAGGTACGGAGACCAGTCAGTGTTTTTTCAACTGAATTATGTGGCTCTTCCTCTAATAAGTTCGAACGCCAGCTCTCCTGTGGTCCCTGATCACCCTATGACTCTTCTCAAATTTTCCTGTAATTAACAAGTCAAATCAATAAGCATTTGTTAAGTGCCTGCTGTATACCAGGCCATGTGCTAAATGTTTGGGATACAAAAGAGGCATAAAACACAAATGACAACCCTTCCCTGCTCTCTAGGCACTCACAGTCTAGGGGGAAAGGGGGGGAACAAGATATAAACAGCTATGTACAAACAAGCAATTTACAAGATAAACTGGAGACAATTAATAGAAGAAGGCACTAGAATTAGGAAGAGAGGTAAGAAAAGGTTTTTTGCAGACAGCAGGATTTTGGGCTGAGAAAGAAGCCAACAGGGATGAGGATGGGAAAAATTCCATGCATGAATGCCACAAAGAGGAAACACCTAGAGTCAGAGCAGTGAATGTTTTGTATGAGGGTAGTATCATAATGGGGGGAGTAAGGTATAAGACTGTAAAGATAGGCAGGAACTAGGTTATAAAAGACTTTTAAAAACCTAACAGATATTATATTTGATCTTGGATGTAATATGGAGCCACTGGAGTTTATTGAATGGGGGAAAGGATGACACAGTCAGACCTAAAATTTAAGGAGTTCAATCTGATATCTTAGTGGAGGATGGGTTGGAGTGGGGAGCGACCTAAGGCAGTGAGATCTAGTTAAGAAGTAGTAGTAGTCTAGTAGTAGTAGTCTCTAGTAGTTCATGGTATGAGTTGATGGTGTCTGCACAGGGTGGTGGCAGATTCACAGGATAAAGGGGATGGCTATAAGATACTGCAAAAGTAGGATAGAAAAGACTTGAGAACCCATTGGATATGAGAAGGGCAGAGGGAGAGTCAGTGAGGGATCAAGGATGATACCTAGGTTATGAGCCTGGGTGATTGAGAAGATTGTGGTACCCTCAACATTAACAGAGGAGTTAAAAAGAGGAGGGGTTTGGAGGAAAAGATAACGAATTCAGTTTTGGACATGTTAAGTTTAAGATGTCTATGGGAAATCCAATTCAAGATATCCAACAGGAATTTGGAAGTGTGGGACTAGAGTACAAAAGAGAGATTAGGGCTGGAGAATCATTTGAAAGAGATGATTATTGAATCCATGAGAGCTGATGAGATCACCAAATAAAATAATATAGTTTATAGGTTGTACAATTAGGTACTTCTTGAGGTACTATTTTTTCTTTTCTTTTGTATACTCAGTGTCCTGCACCATGCTTCGTGTTTACGACATGAATCAAATTTGTTGAACTAAACAGAAATGTATTTACTTGATGAAATTAACAACCCTTGTTGCTTACTCTACTTCCATATTTTCTTCTATCTGCCACCTTCTTTTTTATTTTGTCCTTTTTACTGACACCACCTAGTTCATCTAGGTCCTCATTTCCTGTAGAGTACATTATTAAAAAAAAGTCTTCTAACTGGCTTTCAACTCGTTTCTATTCCCTTCAATTCATTCAACACACAGATGCCAGATTAATCTTAATACGCAGACCTCCTAATGTCATTCTATTACTTAAAACCTTCAACAGTTTGCTTCTGGAGTGGTTTAAAATCCTTGGGTTGGCATTCAGCACCCTTTGATTGTTCAACACCACACAAATTCCAACTAATCTATTTTCTCCCACCTCCCCCTCGCCCACAGACAGACAGACAGACACACACACAGTTATTTTTGGCCATCATATGATACACAGTCAGACCACTGAGTTGTAGTCTTGTATAACATCTATTTATGTACATGTTACATTGCAATATAATAGGATTACAGATTTAGAGCTAGAAGGAAACTTAGAAGTTCTCTTGTCCAATGCCTTCTTCCAGACAAGGTCTCTGAGTCCCAAAGAACTCAGGTGACTTGCTAAAGGTCACACAGGTAGAGTCAGGATTTCAATTCAGGTCTTATAACTGCAAATTCCTCTCTATTAATAGGTAGCATTTATATAGCACTTTATGATTTGCAAAGTACTTCATATATTTTATCTCATTGGAACCTTACAACAATCTTAGGAGTTAGATACTACTATTATTCTAATAGAGATGAGAAAACTGACGCTGAATGACTTGTATAGTGTCACTCAGCAAGTAGATGCCTGAAGCAAGATTTGAACTCAAATTTTCCTGAGTCCTAAGTGTACATTCTATCCAATCTGCCACCTTGATTCTTGAAACTAGAGATGGTTTGGGTTTTCATTTTTGTATCCCCAGTGTCTATCAGTGCCCTGAACTCTTAATGAATGTTATCTGAATTTATGCAGATATAACACATACACACTAACATATATGTCTATATTTGCACATATATGTATATACACATTACATACATATGTGTATATGTATATATGTGCTTGTGTATATTCCAGAATGCTATACATTTAATGCCAGGATTGAGAGACAAAATAAAAAGCACACAATTCTTACTGTTATATCTATTAAGGTATGGAACTAAGCCTTTCTCATGTGTTGGTATATTGTGGATCTGAAATGACAAAGTTTCAGCCCCTTTTGGTTCCCTATTTTATAGGTGGAACTGGGGCATCTCCTTGGTGGGACAAAAAAATCACTGTATGAAGGTGTTCTGGAATATTCAATCCAGAGTCCCCAAAGTAGGGGCATCCATTTCACTCTCAAAGCCAATCCAAATCCCATATACTCTATAAGCAAACACAGTCTTTTGATATGAAGAGAAATCAAAATTCTTGTGCAGAGCTAAGACAAGATGGTTCAGCAATTATTTTCACATTTATTTTTGTCCCCTAAGAAAAATTCCTAGCTTCACTTTACTTTTCTTCACTGAGGACCATGTGGGTCTTGGCTTGCATCATGGCCTCATTTCACTCCATGCTTCAGGTGCTTAGGGAGTGACAGGGGCCTAGAACCTTGTTAGTCTCAGCTTCCTATCCATGGCAGAACCTTGGACTGCTGACAGTCTCTTTTCCCCCTCCTTTCCTCCATTCCACCCCCATCCTCATGAAAACCCAGCTGCTATTAAGCACAATACAGATGGGCTTCTAGGCAAGATGTCTTTGCCAATTGGAATGTATCATTGGGCATTCAGTTATGATGATGTCCTGGAGGATCCCACACTGATGACTCCACGTTCATCTGACATGTGCAGTAAGGTTCTGTGGAAAAAACTGGTCATTCCAGATCGGAAGTATCAACAGCTTTCCAAGGTTGAGGCAGGAGAAAATAGTTTCTCCGTAATCCCCTCAGCTTCCAGCGACCAAATGAACAAGGCCCCAGTGGTGAAGGCAAAGGCTACACATGTCATCATGAATTCTCTAATTATAAAGCAGACACAAGAAAGCATCCAGCGCTTTGAGCAGGAAGGGTTGACAGATGTGGGATACACTCCACATAAAGGCCTCACCACAGAAGCACAGAAGAAACCAAGTACCATCGTGTAGCAGGGGCAATTCATAAATTGAAGTTACAAAATGGAGAAATGACAAAAGAAGATAGACTGATTGCTTCAGCCCAGTCTTCTCCAAGTAGTACATCCCGTTCTTCTCCTAAACAAAAGCCCTGAGGCTGGTTTACTCATGGATCTTCTACTTCCTTACCTGGCCTAGATGTCAGCACCATGGACTCTGGAAATGGAGATAGAGACAAACCCTCATCTGAAAAATGGAGCCTTTTGGGACCAAGAACCCTTCACAAATCCGACACTGGTTTCAGTGTCCAGTCCTACAGAAGTACTCAGAAGCCATCACCAATGGAGCTCATTTGGGTTCAGGCTACTAGAATTGCAGAAGGCCCAGCAGCCTTCCAGCCATCTAAGATGGACCTTCCAATGATGAAAGGGAAGAAACAACCTCCATAACATCAAACCAAGAGACATGAATGTGTTGACTCCTACAGCTTTGTAAAGCTTCCTTTTTGTATGAGCAAAGTTGCTTTCCCTGGTGAACCTACTATTATGTAGAGAGAGTATCTTAGACTTTTCTTTCTTCCCCATCCACCTTGTACTTGACATAGGAAAAATGTCATCTTTACAATTCTGCTGAGGATAATATTCCTGGGGAGGTAGTGATGGTTTCTTTAAATATTTGTGCAAAGCTTGAATCTTTCTAATGCAGGAAGACCTATTCTGTAACATCCCAAAGTAAGTATGAATGATTTCTCAAAGTACAGTTGACTAGAGCCAATTACTGATCTATAGAACTAGATTGCAGGGGGCAAGGGAAATAATTAAAATCTTTGCTCTGCATATTTTACACAAGATAAAAAAATCCCTCCCACTTTTTTTCCCCTCAGTAGTGCCTTCTGCTGTCTCTCTTACCCCATTAAACTGCTTGAAGGAAGGGCCTGATTTGTGTAAGTGATCTTTTGTGATTCTCTCAGCCTGTCTCCCTGTCTTTTGGCTTCACTTACTGCCTAACAGTTAAGCATTTCCGTGGTGCACTGCTCTCCATCTTTAAATTCCTTGCTCCTTTGTCCTTCCAGGGTTCCTACTCACTCTCCTAATCCCCAACCATGGAGTGATCATTTGACCCCCTGACTTTTCTGCACCTGCATCTTCTGAGCTACTGAACACACTGGAGAAAGTGTTGGCAAGGTCCACTACCAATACATGCTCTCTCATTTCTCATTTTTTAGATGAAAAATCTGAAGCCCCAAAAGTGATTCCCCTAATACAACACAGGAAGTTATCACTGGAATTCTCCTAAGGGTACTTTCATTTTAAGCTTTCTCCTAAGTTGCTTACCCCAGTGGTAAGAGGCAGCTAGATAATACAGGGGGGCAGCTAGGTAGCAGAGTGGGTAGAAAACTAGGCTTGGAGTCAGGAAGACTCATCTTTGTGAATTCAAATCCAGTCTCAGACACTTAATAGATGGATGACCCTAGGCAAGTCACTTAACCCTGTTTTGTCCAGTCTCTCATCTGTAAAATGAGCTGGAGAAGGAAATGGCAAACCACCCTAGTATCTTTGCCAAGGGAACCCCAAATGGGATCATGAAGAGTTGGACACAATTCAACAACAACAACAAAGTAATGCAGAGGATAGAGTGTTAGTGGAGTGGAGTCAAGAGAACTTGAGTCCACATCTTGGCTTGGACTCTAACTGTGTGATCCTGGCCTAGTCACTTAATTTTGGCCTGCCTCAGTTTCCTCATCAGTAAAATAATGTTAATCATATGTGCCTGAGTTGTTGTGAAGATAAATGGTGTATTTGTCAAGTTCTTACAGTTCATTATAAATGCTAGTAGTTATAGTCATTATCTCTCCTGTATTTTGGAGGAGATTATAGTAATACAGTAGTATTTTGTGGTGTGGCTCCACTTAGTATTTCCTGATGGAATCCATCAGGATGTATTTGGCTCATATTCAAGAGATAATATTTTAAAGCACTTAGCACAGTACCTGGAACATAGCAGAGGCTAAATAAATGTTATTTCCTTCCTTCCTTCCTTCCTTCCTTCCTTCCTTCCTTCCTTCCTTCCTTCCTTCCTTCCTTTCTCCCTTCCTTTTCTCTCCCCTCCCTATTATAGTGACTTGCAAAGTGAAGAGTCCCTGATATTGCTCAAGCATTTCCAGGATTACAGTGTGGACCCTGTGTAGCTCACATTGCTATCTATGACCTTTCAGTGTTAATTTAGTGAAGGGAACGGGGGAGAGCTAATTAATCACCTTCTTGATTCTCCTGTCATTGGCTTGATGAGGTTTTGAACAATCAGTCAACGATGAATGCAGCCACCAGCAATCAAAACCATCTGTTGCTGGCCTGACTTTGACAGCCCGGTAAAGTCAGTTGCACTTGCAGAAAGAGGGAGGGGAGCTGTATATTGTTAGAAATTTCAGATTGTTGTGCTACATGTTGCTACACGTTACCAAACAAACCTAAGAGACTGACCATGAGTAATCAGGTTGTTAGACTCTAACAGCACTGAGGATGACAGAGAGATGCTTTAAAATAGTCAAAATGTTGCCCTACACACAGGATCATAGATTTATGGCTGAAAAGGAATGTAGAAATTACTTCGTACAATTCCTTCATTTTACAGATAAGGCAACTGAGGCTCAGAGAGGTCAAGAGATTTGCTCAGTATTATATAGGGAGTACATAGGAATGAAAGGATTTGAACTTAGATCCTGACTCCAAATCTACCATTCCTTTATTTTTAACATGCTACTTCTCCAATAAAACTTGGATTTGATATCCAACAGTGCTGAAGGGTTACAAGAATAATAACTTATAGAGCGTTAAGGTTTAAAAATATTTTATTCATATTATCTCTTTGTACCCCGCAATCTGGTGAGGCAGATAGAAAAATGTAATAGAGACATCTCTGATCATGTACAAAGCTAATGTTCTTGGTTGCTTCCAGTCTTGGCAGAATAAACGCTGAATGGCTTGGTGATGGGCCATTCTATTTACTGGCTGCTAAATAGGAAGAACCGATGACTCGGCAGCTCCTTAAAAGGCAGTAGCACCATCCTCAGTGTTCTTTTCACTTCCTGCTATGGACCATATGGGAAATATGTGAGGAGGAAGACAGCTGATCCTATCCCCCACCCTGGCCTCCAAGCAGCACGTGTCCTACTTAGGTGAGCTGAACCTAGGCTTTAGGCTGCCTCCTTTGTGTCTATTTTTTTCTTGGTCTTAGGTGAACAAATTTCTATCCTTAGATCCAGGCTTGGTGGCAAGGTTAGGAATTCAAGATTCCGGGTCCTTTTGATCATTTCTAATTAGAAGCAAAGAGAATAGTTCCTATAAATGAATTCAGCACTCTTGGAGAAGACATCACCAACAAAACTATTGATCCACCCCTGATCTATTTTTACCAGAAGATATAGATTGGGAGCTGTTTGGGTGTATATACATAACTGAGGTAAAATGTGGAATGCCCATTTGGTAGCCTAACAAATTTCTTTATGTTCTGATAGGGTTTAAGTATCAGTCTTCTGAGAGAGTTATAGCAGTAGTTATAAATGAAGTTATTGAATTTTGTTTTTAGTTTTATCAATGATCACTATGATAATTTTGCATCTTTTAGCATTTCTTTGTGTTTATATAATATTCTCCAAGGACTCTTCTTCAGAGTCTGAGAGGCTGAGTGAACTCAGGAAGACTTTCAAACACAGTGAATGTATGATATAGCTCCTTTTCCTTTTTTCTTTGAGGTCAAAACAATAAGTGGCTGTTTATTAGAATCCTTCCAGGCTAGGTTTCCCTCTCCCTTCTTTTCCATAATATTATTCTGCCTCTCTGGGAAGGCATGAGAATGGAGTGGGGTATGGAGGCTGGGACTCAACCCCTAGAATACCCCAGTTCTTAATTATAGCCCCTTTTCTATTTGGACAGGACTTCATCTCCTCACAGCTACACTATTTCAATAGTCTATTGGGTGTCTATTCCCTTCCTCAAACCTCTCCTTATTCTTACTCGTCCTTCAATAAGCTGTCAATATGATCATCCTAAAGTATAGGTATGATCATATTGCTCCACCCCCCAACTTCCATTCAATAAATTCAAGTTGTTCCCTATCACCTCAGGATCAAATATAAAATCTTCTGCTTGGCTTTCAAAGCCTTTTGTAACCTGATCTTTTCCACCTTTCCAAACTTTTTACACCTTATACAATGTACTCTGAGATCCATTGAATGCAGTGGTCTTCCTGTTGTTCCTCATGGAATAACACATCATCTCCTGATCTGAGAAATTTTATTGGCCATCCCCATGTCTGGAATTCTCTCTCTCTTCAGCCCTACCTCAGCTAAAATCCGATCTTCCACAAGGAAGTCTTTGTTAGTCTTCCTTAATTTTAATGCCTTCCCTTTGTGTTTTCCTTGAATTACTGTTTGCACATTATCTCCCCAATGAGACTAGGAGCTCCTATGAAAGGAGGGGCTGTTTTTTTGGTTTGTTTGTTTTTGTGTTTTTTTCTCTTTCTTTATATCACCAGTGCTTAGCACGTAATAGGCATTTAATAAGTAGTAGTTTACTAACTGGGTGGTTTGGGTCATATCATCTTCTGGGAAGAAGGTGACAACTGTCTCCTGCCTGTGAGTGCCACAGTAGCCACAGTAGATTGCTGACAAGTCAAGTAGAAATAGAGACTGCCAGAGATCATCTTGTTTAGTCATCTCAGTTAACAAAGGATGAAGGAGAAGCCTGGAATTTGGGGCAACAACACTTATCAGAATTCCTCCTACTTCATTCCAAATATTTCAACCTATTTATGAAGGAGCCATAATATGGAAATTAGACCCATTGGCCTATTTCAAGAAGGTTTGAACAATGGCTATCTTTGAGCAATACTACCCATGACAAAATGGTCTCTGATGTGTAAAAAATTCCCTTTGCCCCTAGTTATGGCAATACATTCAAAAAATGGCAGATGGAAGTGAGTATGGTGCATTTACTACTCATAAGCAAATTTACCTGAGCGCCTGGATGACATTTCAAGAATGAGGGACTATGACCCTTGAAGTGAAAGCTTACTAACTCCCTCATAGGATCATAGGACATTGAATTGGAAAGCACATTAGATAACAAGCTTAACCTCTTCATTTTACAAAGAAGGAAGCTGAGTTTCAGAAAAGTTAAGTGACTTGGTCAAGGTTCCACAAGTAGTAATAAACAGAGCAGGGCCTGGAACCTAGGTCCTCCCATCAATGACA
>JAQQSK010008813.1:0-13346 GCA_028658325.1 Potorous gilbertii
ACAAGGGAAAAACAGCCAACAGGCAGACACAGCCCCGGAAAACATAATGCCATTTCTGAAAGGATATCCCTGCAAATATAATCAAGTCGTAGCTGACTGGCCTATAATAAAACAACAAAAATTCACAATAATGTTGAGTCTTGAGATTACAAGGTTCTTCATTCATGATTTGGTCTTGTAGATAAGTGAAAGTATTACTAACCCAATTCCACATATGGGGGAACTGAGGCTAAAAATGGCTATGAGTAGTCCAAAGTCACAAAGTGTCAGTGGCAGATGTAACTCTGGATCTGAAGTCAGAGAATATGGGCTTAGAGCTGTTCTTTAGGTTAGTCATGTCTTGGCACAAGCTTCCTCTTTTAATTAACTTTGACACAAGGCATCATGTTAAGCAGGGAAGACATGTCATGAAAACAAAAATGGCAGAGACTAGATAATCTTTAAGGACCTTCAAGTTCTAGAATCTGTAAAAAGGGAGCCTGAAGTAGCAAAAGTTAGTTTTGGATTTTGTTGTTGTTTTGGTTTTTGTCTTTTAACTTAAAGGTTTTAAGAAACTGGACTTTTGGTAATAAAAGATTTCTAGACCCCCAAAAAATTTGAGGAGGATTTTTAAAATTACCTGACTAGCAATGGGAAAATGAAGATCTACTTCAATCACCCATATTTTGCATATGGTGACCAATAAGATAATTCACCCTAGATGACAGAGATAATTAACAAAGGAAGGATTAGAACTGAGGTCTCAAATCCTAGTCCACCCATGCTTCCCCCAGTACCATGCTGGGCAAATGCAATGTCCACCCTTTTGGGTGAGCCCACAAATTTAACAATGACTGCCTCCCCTCTGAAAGGTATATTAATATAAAAGGCAATTCAATGAGCCTTTTTCCTGCTCCCTTGATGGATTCGATGCACAGCAATTTGTGAGATAGCTCAAAGGGAGAGCTGGTGTCTCAAACTGAATGAACACTGTGGAGCTAAGGTCTAGCCTCGGTTTTATCATCAACGCAATGTTCAATATATCTGTGCCCTCTGCTCCAAGAGGTCAGAAGTGGAAGGTGTTGCCTCCTGCTGGAGTATATGGAAAGGTTTCACAAAAGAATGGATTTTTATCTGGGTCTTAAAATATAGTGAAGGTTACAGTAATGGTGATGTTAGGGATGGCATTGCAGTAAGGGAACAGCATGAACTAAGAAGGGATGATGGAAAGACACAAGATGCATTCAGACAAATAGCAACTGGTCCTGATTTGTTGGGAGTGGAGGATTTGTGTAAGGGAATATGAGGTTGGAAATATGGATTACAACAACTGATAGAAGACTTTGAATGCTGAACCAGATTTGACCATTTTGGGGATGGAGAAGGAGAATAGACAATGGGGATTCACTGAAAGGTCTTCAGAAAAACAACATAATTAGAGCTGTTCATGAAAGAGATAGTTCTTGGAGCCTCTGCAGGATAAATTTGAGACTAAGATATGATAAGAACCATCTGACAGATATAAGGAAGGGGGCATTACATTGACTTGAGGAGTAATCTGTGTGTTGGATTGAACAGGTTTAATTTCTGAGATAATCTAAAAATGTGAGAGTTGTGTTTGTGTGTCCTTCTTCATCTCTTGAGCAGGGCAGATGGAATTTAGCTATCAAAGCAATATGCACAGAATTATGAAGCACCATGGGACAGAGGATGACAGGCCAGCACTGGAGTCAGAAGGACTTGAGTTGATGTCCCTCCTTTGATACCCACTGGCCATGTACATGACCCTGGGCCAGTTACTTAACCTGGGAATGTTCCAGGCAGCTCTCTCAGACAAGAAATTGCCCAACCACCGCCAGATCTACTTTAGTAAGAGAGAGTTTCCTCACCCAGAATTCTCTATATCAGGGAAATAATGTTTTAGGACCAAAACATAAATAGGGCAATAGGCTTGATCTCTTACCCAAGTGGAAGAATTCTGCAATCAGCCTGGGGTGTTCTGAGATAGAAGATACTATTCTCCTCTGGAGTCTAGTCACAAATAGCGACTAGATAGTCTGGCTTAGAAGTATGTCATTGAGATGGGACATGTTAAGTGTAAAGCAATTTTTAGCTAAGGATTAGACTGAAATGATTAGGTACAGCTAGTAGAAATGGAATCCTTTTCTTTACTTCATCTGGCTATATTTTTTTCCTTTACCCTTGAAATGTAGGTCCAAGTCTTTGAAAATCTCTGTGGTGTGGCAGATAGTTGGCTTTGGAGTCTAGGAGACTTGGCTACCTTTGGCATACACCACCAGAGGCAGTCACTGAACTTCTCAGTGCCTCAGGCAACTCCCTAAGATTGTGATGGCAGACCATTGATGGAGTAAATCGGTGGAGCAAATTTCAAAGCTTAAGGTTCTATACTAATTAATTGACAAATATACAAGCACTTATTAAGCACCTACTGGATATGTTAGGCACAACTGGATACTGGGGATATATTTGAAATATAAAACAAAGGCTGCCCTCAAGGAGCTTATATTCTTCCTGATGAGACAACACCTACGTATATACAAAAAGTAATAAAGACAGTCACTCACTGTTGAGCTAGGTAGAAATGAGGAGTGAGTGCATTCCAGGCATGGGAAATAGCCTGTGCAAAGTCACAGAGATGAAAGATATGAAGTCTTATGTGAGGAATAGGCTCCTGTATAAGGCCAATGTGTGAAGAGTAAAAACCAAAAATAAACCCAGAAAAACGTGCTGGAGCAAGGTTGTGATGGGCTTTAAAGTGACAAAAAACAGGAATTTATATTTGATCTAGCATTTATCAAAGTATCTGGTACATAGCAACCACTTAAAAATACATATTGACTGACTGATTTAGATCTTAGAGTTAATAGGGAACCATTGGGATTCATATAGCAAGGAATAGCATGGTCCAGACTTGTGATTTAGGAAAATCACTTTGAAATTAAGCCCAGGAAATGCATTCTTGTTGCATGGAATGTGTAGACCAAAAAAAGAAAAGAAAAAGAAGGAAGGACATGTCAGATCCAGACACTTAATAAGGGGAGCAATGATAAAAGAACAGAATGTTAGAGCAGGGGATCTCTGAATCCAGGCAGCTAAGCTGTCTCAGGCTCAGACTGTGAGACACCTTTAGCTAGGGTTCAGTGATCTGGATGGCTTAGAAACTAATGGAACATCAGAGCCCTGAGGCTAAATGTACAAGTTCCTCCTGGATCAGCTCCAAGTAGAAGAGATAGCACCTCTAAGAAACTCACCTGAGGCAGATTAGATATCAATTAATCAATAAATAAGAATTTATTAAGTGTGCCATTACGTTTATTACTGTGTGTCAAGCACTATACTAAGTGCTGGGGATCGAGAGACAAAAATGAAATAGGCCCAATCCTCAATGAGCTCACATTCTGTTAGCAAACTGAGGTGGGGGAAGGGAGGGAAAAAGAGAGAGAGAAAGAAAGGGAGACAGAGGGAGAGATGGAGAGAGAGAGAAAAAGATAGAGAATATAAATATAAGGCAGTTTAGGGAAGGGACACTGTCTTTTGGGGGAAAGGGGTGGTAGATTAGAAAAGATTCCATGTAGAAGGTGGTACTTGAGCTCTAGCCCAGGGTGAATTCTACCTGTTGCAAGACTAACATGACAATGGGGGTGTAATCTATACATTAGAACACCAGGACCTTTAATCTTTGGTTTCTCCATCAAACTCGTGTTAACTCCTCCCTCATCGCCTTCACCTAAATGACCAATATGTCTTTCTGTTCTATAACCATGGACACAGACTGTTCAGTTGATTTTGTCTCCTATAGCCCAGGAGATGGTTCACTTAGATGAGGCTGAGACTCTTTGGAGAGTAAGGGCATTAGGAGTCAAGGAGCATCAATATACAAGAGTACATTTTAAAGGGCAGTATTGGCAAAGGCAGCATCTCTGCTTTCCTAAAGGGGGTGATTGTCTCAGATCAGGTTGATGACATAATAAAGCTGGTTCTTGGAATTCTCAACCACGAATCATGCACAGGGTAAAGTAAATTTGCTTCCTGACAGCATTAATTGCCAGACTTGTTTATTTTAATGACCTCTTCAAGCACAATTCTCATCTGGCTGATTAACTTTCCAACACGCTCCTAAACAAAGAGAAATCAGTCATTCTTCAGAAGTTGACTTTTCCCCTCCTGGGCAACTCATGATCAGAAGCCAGTAGAGATCTGTTCATCTTCCCCACCTCCACCCCCCACCACCTTCATGCTTGCAAGTCTTAACAAGCATCCATTATCATATGCAACACTTAAGTTTATGAAGTGCTTTCTTTCCAGCTCCCTGATGAAGTAGACAACACAAGTATGATTACACCCATTTTCCAGATAAGGAAACGGGTCCACCATCACCCAGTTAGCAACAATAAAAATAAACACTGTCACTTAGATGACACTTAATGGGTATTATTTCATTGGATCACTGGCATTTGATGTTTTTATAACACTTTATGGCTGACAAAGCACTTCCTTTCATCCGATCCCCCCACATCCCTGTGAGGTGAGCACTGCAGGCATTATCATCCCTACCATTGTAGATGGTATACTGAGACTCAGAGACATTAAAATACTTGCCTATGATGGTGTAATTAGCAAATGTCAGAGCCAGTGCTTGAACCTAGGTTTTGAGTTGGCATGTGGCAAGGTGGGAAGATCACTAGACCTGAAGTCAGAAGTCCTAGATTTCAATGCTTGGTTCTGCCATAAGTTAGATGGTTCCTTGGAAAATCCCTTCAGCTCACTGGGCCTCAGTTTCTTCATTTGCAAAAGGAAAGCTTTATCTCTAAGTGAAAGGTGATCTCTAAAGTCCTTTAAGGGGATTCTGTGATGCTATAGAGAAGGAAAGACAATGAAGACAGATAGCCCTCTCTAGTAAAATGGAGTTGCACCTGGAGAAGTGTTGGGATGCTGACCTCTGATCAGAGTAGGGGAGGATGCCTAAAAATGCCTAAAGTAATTGGGCTTGGGAGAGAAAAAAAAGACTCCCAACCCAACAGGGACTGACCTTAGGCTCTACATGGAACACCTGGATGTAGGCACTCCAGAGTCAAGTTATTTCCCCACATAGTTATAGCTCTGGATATAGGATATGGTTATACATACAGTGTCATCTCTATAGGTGCCAGGTAACAGTAAATCAAAGGAAAGATTTGTATTAGAACTTAGCACAGTACTTGGCACACAGTAGGCAATTAATAAATGTCTATTGATTAATTATCAGAGATGGTTGATTAGAAAACACTTTTTTGAAAAGGTGAATCTCAGGCTTTGAAGGAAATTGGGGGGTTTGAATTGATGAGAAAAGAGGGAGAACATCACAAGCAAAACGCCTTTTCCTTACAAGGAATTCAGAATTCCCTGAGTCCTCAAAAATCTAGATAACATTTTGCCAACAGGAAAAAAAACATCCCACTCTCTACCTGCCTACTGATTTATGTCATTTCCTAGGCTTGCACCAGTCCCTTTTAGCCTATCATACCCATCAAGTTAACCCTCCCCCCCTTGAGTTATAAATCTGGGCATCTCAGATATAATTTATAGCCTTTGCTGCCATCCCCATGCCCAATGTCTTCTTCCAGGAGTTTATGACTGAAGTTTCTTACTCCCTGATCATGCTATCTATTCCACCCGTCGAGATGGAAGCATTTTTCAGGTATCAGATTTGTCAGCCTATGATTATCCTTCTAAAAATTTCTTTAGAGTCACCTCCAAAGCTCTTCTTCAGTAACAAATTCCAATAACCTGGAGTTTCTATGCAATCTAGATTCCTTCAGACTTCCTGCTCTGCCCTGCCCTCTTTATCCACTGTTGAAATTAGTTTCTTTTGATCTCCTAACCAGTCCAGAAAACACAATATTCCATGTGGCTTCTCTTAAGAGCCTGCTAATGGTACCATGACCATGGCGCAGCTCTTGAGCTTTGTATATGAATGGGATATATAAGAAATCTAGGGTCTCACAAGAAAGAATAAACCAACCAGAGTACATCAGGCATGGAAGGGCCTGAGCTCATAAACACTGAACAGAGAAAAGTTTTTAGGGCAAGACTATGAAGAAAACAATGTTTTGGATCAAGAAAAGGAACAAGGAGAAAGAAAGCTTATATAAACAGAAAGATATCTATCTGCTTTCCCCTTCCACTTCCACCAGAAATACCACCTTACATCTTTAGCTGACTGGAAAACTCTGCTACCCTAAAGCCTGAAAGAAGTGGAGGAAACAATAACAATTAAAAAAAACCCTTGGTTCAATCCAGTGAACTGTCCTACAAGAAAGGCTCTATCTTCCCTGAAGATTACCACTTGAGGATCTTTCAGGACCTGTGATTCTAGTTCAAGGTTAAAGCACCATCAGATTTATGCTAGTTTTTTTGTGGTTCTTTGCTGGGTGGATGAAGACTCATTCTTTGAATGCCAAATACAAGATATCATGCTTAGTAGTAATTGGCTTTTAATAATGGGCACATCTCCAAAGCTATGAAGTAATAACATTACTCTCATCAGATGGTTCAGATAAGAGAAGGCACAGAAAAATTTACAACTGAGCACCAAACTAGTAGTTAAGAGATCTGGGCTTTAATTTCAGTTGTGCCACTGAGTCACTGAAATTAAAGGCTTAGAGACTGATAGATCCCTATTCCATTTCTCAGAAGTCTAGGCACATAGCAAGAATCATTAAAAACTAAATGTCTCTGGGAAATTATGTCCTATTTCCCAACAGCATTCACTTCCTATGCCTTTGAAAAGTTGTGTTCTTTCTCCAACAGTGACTTTAGGGAGTTATTTTTTCTCTCTGGCCTCAGTTTCCTAAGAGAGGATAGTCTATGATCAAAAATCCTTTCTAGTTTTAATCCTCTGAGTCTAAAAGCAAAGAATTCTGCTACAATCTAACACACCTGAATCCTCCACACACAGAAAGAAGCTTCCATGTCCAGCACAGCTGTATGCAGGGGTGTCAGGGTGTATGTGCGTGCATGCATGCATGTGTGCACGTGCATGTGTGCATGTGTACATGGGGGGCACACACGTGCGTGCGTGTGTGTGTGTGTGTTGATAGAAGGAGGTAGGATGGAACAGAAAGAAACATATTGCAAATGTTTTCATTTAGCCACTAAATTATCCAATTTCACTCAGGATTTGCCTTGTGAAGGCAGCTAAGGCCAACTTGGTAGAAACTCTTTAAATAGACTAATTAAAGACTAATTCAAAGAATCTGAAGAGAGGGGAACAGAGAAGACCAACATCTTTTGGAATCAAACTCTACAGTAAAGACATTAGGGGAAGAACTCAGACCTAAAAGATCATCACCAAATGTAATACTAAAGGGAGGGGAAAGAGACCAATAAATGAAGCTCGTATTATTCCCCAAACACAAGAAAAGCCAAGAAAATGGAGAGAGATCCTATGATCCTTCTAGCTGCTCCCAAAGGGAGGAGAGTGACTGGCCACACAAGAAAACGGGAAAGAGAAGCTAAGGAGTGGAGACTCCTCTGGTCTGTTAAAAACAAAAAACAAACAAAAATCCCAGTTAGGATTCAAATCCATTTCCTCATACCCAAAATATAGTCCTCATTCTACCATACCACATGTCCAGGCTGGTTTTGGATTTTCTGTCTTCCTTGGAACTGCAAAATATCAGCATTGCCCCGCTCCCCTTGATACATAATACACATTCACTCACTCACTCCGATCAACCCCATGGTTATATCAGCCAGGAATTCTGACTAGGAAAATGCCATCAAAAGATTTAGGGAAGATTTTGGTCAGTTTGCTCCATGATTTCAAAAAGCTACTTCCTAATCAAGTACACTTTGTTATAGAGCAGTCCATGCTCCTTTTTACCTTGCTTCTGACTCGGGACTTACACCATGCCTTTTGCTTGGGTTTCTTTGACTTACTCTGTGCCAAACACATGCAAGTGTAGCCAAAAGGGGAGAAAAGCAAAAATAAAGCCTCAGTGTCCAAGGAGTGAGGGTACTAACAACTATCAAGTCAGAGCCCCCCTCCTCATTCCCAACATTATCCCTTAAATCAAAAGTCCTCTATAGCTGGAATATTCATCAATAAGCCAGTCTATGTCTCAAGCAAGTTATTAATCAAGGTAGATGAGCACATATTCCCAGAGTGGACACCTCCTCTAGCCCAGAATGAGCATCAAGGACTAAAATGTTGGCAGCTAGATGAAACCTTAGAGATAGCACAGTCCAACCCTTCCTTTTATAGGTGGTTCACGGAGGGAAAGTACTTTACCCTGAGTCACAAATCTAGAGTAAAACATAGAGTAAAACAGAAGTTCTTAACCTTGAGTCCTTGAACTTTTTAAAGTATAATTTTGATAATTGTACTCCAGTGTAATTGACTTCCTTTATAATCCTCTGCCTTTTATTTTACTCACTTTAAAACATGACTGAGAATGGGTCTATGGACTTCACCAGTCTTTGAAAGAGGCCCTTGACACACAAAAAAGAAAAAGATTAAGAACCTCTGGTTTTGAACCCAGATCTAGCCTACTTCAGTTGCCTTACTCCTTATATACCAAAGCCCAGCTTGTGGACTGACAAGTGATGAGACTTCAACTGCCTTTTATCTGCAGAACAAACTCAGTGACATTCTGTCTTTCAATTAGAATGTTAAAGAGTTGCAAGAAAATTAATTTGCTTATCACCAGGGAAATTAACATGTCTGCAAATAAATTCAACCCACAGCCCAGTTTCAGGTGTTTGATATATCTAAAGCCAGCAGCAGTTAGAACCAAGGAGGGGAGAGTTACTGAGAAGATCTGTTTCTAGTTAAATGAAAAAAAAAAACAAGGGAGAAAGATAAAAAGGTGTGAATGCTGCTTCTACCTCCATCATTATCTAATGCACTGCCCTAAATAGCCAGATTCCCATGTCTCCAAAATGAGGACAATCTAGCCAATGTCTCACTCTCAGCAGACAGAATCCATCCCCTAATGTATCCAAAAAGGAAGCAGCTCTTGATGAGTAAATCTCAAACTCATCTGGATACACAAAAGCCAGAGAGTAGATTTGCATCAGTTCCCTGCATTTTACTATCTATAAAGATGTTTCTTCCTTTTGTGGTAGACTCAGCCTGGAAAATAAACAAACAAACAAATAAATAAACAAAATGGATGAATATATATATTCATATGTATTCATACACATTCACCATATACATATGGTAGATGCGATCAGACATACTGAGGCTACCTATCAAACTGTTCAGACCTCTATACACACACACTCCCCTGGAAGGAAAACTTTCCAAGGTCTATGACCCTATTGCTTCCAGGACCAATGACTATAGAGGACTTATGGGCTCCATTTCTAGATTACTGTTAGAGATGGTGACTATACTCAGTTTCCTGGAACAGCAATGCCACAGCTGATGGCATAAGTCTATCTATAAGCCTGCAGTTTCTCCTTCATTGGGAAGTTTCTCACTTCTGCCTATCCATCTCCTACCCATCCTTCAAGGTCCAACTCAAGTTCTACTTCTATGACTACTCCAGGCTACTTTGATCTCTCCATCACATCAATTTATAGTACTTATTGTCTGTACCATTCATCTGACAATAATGAGTCATATAATACCTTGTGACAAAGTCAGCACAGTGCAGTTTAAAGAACTATGCACTAAGAGTCCCATCACCAGTCTGATCACTTCTGAAAGCCTGGAAAAATCATAATCTTTCTGAG
This sequence comes from Potorous gilbertii, assembly GCA_028658325.1. NCBI lineage: Eukaryota > Metazoa > Chordata > Mammalia > Diprotodontia > Potoroidae > Potorous > Potorous gilbertii. The sequence goes on from JAQQSK010008813.1 coordinate 9,724, forward strand.
CCTCAGTTACTCCATCTGTAAAATGGGCATAGATAGGTCAAAATGATCTCTGACTACTCCCTTCTCACAATAAAGAATGATGATATCTTGTGTTACTTTCTTGTAGTATTTTATTTTTTCTGTGCAATGTTCCCCAAGAAGCTCCCTAAGGATATAGATCTGATCATAATTCTTTAGCTCCTCTACTGTGCAAAACAGTGTTTCACTTATGGCTTACTATCTGCTGATTAAGCATTATCATCTAAGGAAGGAACAAGCAGCTCTTAGAGTTTTCACTCTTCACTTAGAAAAGCTATAAGAGACTTGGGAAGAGTGGGATGAGAAAAGAGCGATGGATTTTGAATCAGAGGACTTGGGTTTGATTCCTGCCTTTGTCCCTTATTGTTTCTGTGATCTTGAACAAGTCAATGAACCTTAGTTTATTCCTCTATAAAACTGGGTAATTTGTGACTTCTCAGGCCCCCGCTGCCTCTAAACTATGCTCCAAATACTCAGCAGACTATTTGTAAGGCAATAAAAATGGCCACAAAAATACTCCCCAAGGAGGTACCAAGCCCTGTCCTTTCTAGTCTTTTCTTCTTTCCCTCACCAATTCAGGCAGGTCCCTGGGCTCACTATGCACCTTCCAGTACCATTATTCTCTTCCCCATCAACATTTCAGAGAGTAGCCCATGCTGTATCTCTTTAGCACTTTTACTGTGGTCAAGCCACTCTTCTCCCCAGTGGTAGGATGAAGCTGGCTCTATCAGTGATTCAGTCTCTAAGGTGAAAGTACCTGCTGCACACAGAGCTTTGATCTGCACTGCAGACAAGAGACAAAAGAATTGCAAGGAAACAACATAAAATAACACTGAGAGGAGTCCTACAAATAGCCAGGAAATGTTGAAAAGATAGCTTAACATCCTATTGAATAATACAAGTACACTTCTCAGAGACCCTCCTCACAGAGCCCAGAGATTAGGGCTGAATCAGTGCAGGCTGAACACAAGCTGAGTTCATTAGCTGAGTCAAAATCAGACCACAGATCATCATCCTATCTATCCCATTTTAAAGATGAAGTAACTGAGGCCCAGAAAGATTATGATTTTTTCCAAGTTTCCACATGCTATCAGACTGGTGGTGGGAACTCCTAACTGATGACAAATCAAGCAATAATAAAAAGATATAAGCAGTGGCAGTTTTGTCAATAATTCACAATGTGTCCTAGGGCCCAGGCCTCAGTTTTCTCACATGAGAAAGGAGGGAACTGGAATGTGAGAACAAAATGGTAGACTAGAAGCAGGAACTCAGATGAACACTCCCAACATTCCCCTCCAAACAACTTTATATAATGCCTCAAATAAAATTCTGGAGCAGAAATTTAAAAAAAGGGTTACCAGACCAAGACAACTTTGACAGCTGGCAGGAAAGATTTGTGACCCCAAGGTGGGGGCGATGCTGTAGCACAGAACATGGAGTGGCAAAACCAGCAGCAGGTCCTGAAGGTGGCTACACCACTATTAACAGCAGCTTTCAGAAGCTCTCAACCCAGAGACGGTAAGGGGATCAAATAATTGGTCAGAAAGAAAACCCGAAATAGGGTCCTGAAGAGTAAGACATGAATGAAATAACTGAACAACAACAACAATGAGTAGGTCAAAGAACGAATCATAGAAACCATCAGCAATTTCATTATAGAGAATGACAAGAATGAGATAACATATCAGAATTCGTGGGATACAGCCAAAGCAGAACTTAGGATGAAATTTATATCTCTAAATGCTTACATCAATAAAACAGAAAAATAGCAGGCCAATGAATAGGGCGTGTAATTTAAATAACTAGAAAAAGAACAAATTAAAAACCCTCAATTAAACACCAAAATGGAAACCCTGTAAATCAAAGGAGAGACTAAAAATTGAAAGTAAAAAGACCATTAAACTAATAAACAAAAGCTGAAGTTGTTTTTATTAAAAAATAAATAGACAAACTGCTTGTTAAATACATAAATAATTGGTTAATTTGATTTTTAAAATGAAAGAAAACCAAAATACATGCATCAGAAATGAAAAGGTTGCATGTACTAGCAATGAAGATGAAATTAAAGCAATTATTAGGAGTTATTTTGTCCAAAATCCCAATAAATCTGGCAATCTAAGTAAAATGTTAGAATATTTACAAAAATGTTATAAATTACCCAGATTAGCAGAAGACCAAATGGAATATTTAAATAAACCTGTCTTGAAAAAAGAAATTAAATAAGCTATTAATGAGCTCCCTAAGCAAAAAATTCCCAGAACCAAATAGATTCACAAGTGAATTCTACCAAACATTTAAAGAAAAATTAATTTCATTACTATGTAAACTATTTGGGAAAATAGGCAAAGAAAGGGTCCTACAAAATTTCTTTTGCAACCTAAATATAGCTCTGATATTAAATCAGAAACAGAGAAAGAAAACTATAAACCAATTCCCCTAATGAATATTGCAAAAATTTTAAATAAATACTAGCAAGGAGATTATAGCAACCTATCACAAAGATGATTCTCTGTGACCAGGTAGGATTTATACCAGGAATGCAGGAGTGGTTCAATAATAGGAAATCTATCAGCCTAATTGACTATATCAATCACAAAAACCAACAAAAAATTATATTATTATCTTAATAGATGCAGAAAAAGCTTTTGACAAAATACAAGTTATTCCTACTAAAAAAAACCACTACAAAGCATAAGAATAAATGGAATTTTCCTTAAAGTCATAAGTTACATCTATTTAAAGACAGCAACATGCATTATCGGCAATGGAGGTAAGCCAGACTTCCCAAAAGGATCAGGATGAAACAAAGATATCCGTGACCACAACTATCATTCCATATTGTACTAGAAACATTAGCTATAGCAGTAAGAAAAGGAAAAGAAATTGAAGGAATAAAAATAGGCAATGACAAAACTATCATGCTTTTGCAAGTAATATGATAGCATACTTAAGAGAATCAAATAAAAAAACTAGTTGAAGCAATTAACTTTAACAAAGTTGTGGAATATAAAATAAACCCACATAAATCATTAATATTTCTGTATATTACCAACAAAGTTCAGCAAGAAGAGATAGAGAAATTTTACTTAAAATATCTATAGACAATACAACTTACTACGACAAACCCAGGAACTATATAAACACAATTACAAAACACTTTTCACTCACATAAAGATTGATCTAAATAATTGGAGAAATATTAATTACTCATGAGTAAGCCGAGTCAATATCAGTGCCCTATCAATCAAACTACCAAAAATGTACTTTTTAGAGCTAGAAAAATACTAATAAAATTCATCTGGAACAGGTAAAGATTATCTGGAAAGGTTAAGATTATCAAGAAAGTAAATGAAAAAATGAGAAGGTGGTCCAGCAGCACCAGATTTCAAGTGGTATATTACAAAATGACGATCATCAACATAATCTAGTAGTGGCTAAGAAATAAGAATGGTGGATCAATGGAATAGATTAGTACGTAATACACAATGGTAAATGATTACAGTAATCTAGTGTTTGATAAAGCCAAAGATCAAAGAAAAAAGAAAAGGATTTATGTGTACAAAATATTTATAGCAACTCCTTTTGTGATAGAAAAGAATTAGAAA
>JAQQSK010008814.1:0-13345 GCA_028658325.1 Potorous gilbertii
CATTTCTGTCATATATGATCAAAATGTCACATTCATCAAGATTATATCAAATATTAGATTTATAAAATTTCCTTGTTTTGATAGAATTGGTTTGCTAGTTATATGTCAGCTAAGAAATTTGATATTAATACTTAGAAAACAATCATAGAAAGTCATTTTTGCTATAGTTTTCAAGAAAGCATAAGCTTATGGTATCAACATAAAACTCAAAAATATGTTGTGGGAGAAGAGTTGTTAGCATAGCAATAATTTTTTAAATTCTCATTTGAATATGCTTTTATCTTCTTAAAAATAAGTTGAGAATTTAGTGCTTATGTTTTTATGAGTTTCATCATTAGGTTAATTCTCTACAGTTAGCAGTAAGTAATGATTATTAATTACTTCATTTTCAATTTTTCCTTTAGAAACTTTTTGAGAATTCTCCAATTCCAGGCCTTACTTTCTTTACTCTAGAGATCAAGTTATGTCGTATTGTCTTTCTTCATTGTTTTAAATACATTGTTATATGACTTACAACTGAATCTACCATTATTATAAAGTAATTATAAAGCAATATGGTCTCATAGCCTATAACTCCTATGATCTAGTTCTATTTTTTTTTATTGACCACACTGACACATAAGAAACACACTGATGACTTGATTTAATTACAGGTGAATTTATAATTCATCTACTTCAGTGATTCATTCCATATTCACTATATATTTCCAGTAGGTGGGATATTGGAACTTCTCACATATTCTCATATACCTTGCCTTCTTTTGCACTCAAAACAAGAAGTGCAATTAACTCTACTGTTCTCTGTGTCATGATCATCATCAACAGTATATTGAATGAGGCCATCATGATATCCCATTCTGTCCTATTTTTATGACCCTTGGGAGTAGTTGAATCTTACTAAGCAGGTTCCTAATATAATTAATACCATGTTTAGAGTTCTCAAGTTTCTGGCAGATTTTCACAGATACCCTAGCTAACCTTATTGGACACAAAGTTTATTTCATTATGACTCTGGATTGCTTTCTCTGATATTGATGTTGTTTTTTTCATCCATAATATGGAATATGGAATTGAAATTTGAATAATAATTATGATTATTATTTTGCGTAATAGAAATACTATTTGAATTTTTCATCTATGTCTTCTATAACCTCACGTGTTACAATATACTAGTAATGGGGGGGGGGCTGATACTGAGATGGTGGAATAACAGCATGGACTTGTAAGCACTCTCCCTCCAAATCCATCCAAATATCTCTAAAAAATGTCTCTAAAATCTTCTGGAGCTGCAGCACTCACAGAATGATGGAGTGGAGTAAATCTTTAGCTGAAAACAGCCTGGAAACTCACTGGGACGTGTCTATCTTACCATGCTTGGAGCAAAGTGCAGTCCAGTGTGGGCCATGACAGTGCAGATGGAACCTAATCAGACCTTGGTGGGGACTAAATCTCGGCCACCTGTCGCAGTTTCCAAACTTCTTGACCTTAAAATGCTGAGGATAAATTGGAAGGTAGAGGAAAAAACCTATGGGCCATGTGTGAGACAGTAGAATGGTTGGGCCCCAGCCCCAGGGTGATGAAATGAAATGGAGGAGCCTGCACAGAAGGAACCTGCAGCTGTAGCAGTGGCAGGGGCAGCAGCAACAGAAACTATTTCTGGTGCTCTGTGCCACAGATTGTGAGGGGATCAAGGGGATGAAAGTACGCCATTCACCCCCACTGGAAGCAGAGAACTACCTTGACAACAAGCTCAAAAGTCTAATACATAGCTGGGAAAATGAGCAAAAACCAGAAAAAGAATCAGACTATAAAATCTTGCTTTGGTGACAAGGAAGAGCAAAGTATACAAACAGAAGATGATAAAGTCAAAGCACCTCCATCCAAAGTCTCTGAGACTTCAAAAAGGATTTTGAAAATCACATAAGAGAAATATAGCAAAAATTGGGAAGAAAAATGAAAGTGATGCAAGAAAATCATGAAAAATGAGTCACTTGCTTGCTAAAGGAGACCTAAAACAAATGCTGAAGAAATAACACTTTAAAAAATAAACTATTCCAAAAGGAAAAGAAGATATTCAAAAAGTCAGTGAGGAGAAGAATGCCTTAAAAAGAAGAATTGGTCAGATGGAAAAGGAGGTCCAAGAGCTAACTGAAGAAAATAATTCCTTAAAGATTAGAATGGAACATATGGAAACTGATGGCTTTATGAAAAATCAAAAAATTATAAAACAAAGCCAAAGGAACAAGAAAATAGCAGACAATGTGCAATATCTCATTAGAAAAACAATGGACCTGAAAAATAGATCCAGGAGAGATAATTTCAAAATTATTAAATTACCTGAAAAATATGATAAAAAAGAGCCTAGGCATCATCTTTCCAGAAATTATCATGGAAATCTGCCCTAATATTGTAGAACCAGAGGATAAAATAGACATTGAAAGGATTCACCAATCATCTCCTGAAAGAGATCCCAAAGAAAACTCCTAGGCATATTGTAGCCAAATTCCAGAGCTCCCAGTACAAGGAGAAAATATTGCAAGCAGTCAGAAAGAAATAATTCTAGTATTGTGGAAATACAATCAGGATAACACAAGATCTAGCAGCTTCTATAATAGGGGATCCCAGGATTTGGAATATGACATTCCAGAGGTCAAAGGAACTAACATTGAAACCTAGAATCACCTACCCAGCAAAACCAAGTACAATATGTTTCAGGGGTAAAGTAGACAGTCAATGAAATTGAGAACTTTCAAGTATTCTTGTTAAAACAACCAGAGCTGAATGAAAATTTGACTTTCAAACACAAGAATCAAGAGACGCATGAAAAGGTAAACAGGAAAGAGAAATCATAAGAGTCTTACTAATGTTGAATTGTTTACATTCCTAAATGGAAAGATCATATTTGTAACTGGAGATTATTCTCAGTATTAGGGTAGTTTGAGGGATTATATACATATAGACGGAGGGCACAAAATGAATTGAATAGATAGGGATAATATCTAAAAAATAAAATTAAGGAGTGACAGAGGAATACATTGAAAGAAGAAAGGGAGAAATAGAATGGGGCAAATTATCTTTCATATAGGAGACAAGAAATATCTTCTTCGAAAGAGGGGAAGAAGGGAAAGTTGAGAGGGAGAGAGTGAACCTTACTCTCATCACCTTTGTATTATGGATGGAATAACATGCACAACCAAACTGGTATGAAAATTTTTCTCACACTATGGGAAAGTAGGGGGAAAGGAAATAAGTGGGGGATGGGGGATGATAGTAGGGGGTTAACAAATGGGAGGAGACAATAATTAGAAGTAAACACTTTCGACGAGGGATAGGGTCAAAGGAGAGAAGTGAATAAATAGGGGATAGGATAGAATGGAGGGCAATATGGTGTGTCTTTCATAATATGACTGTTATGGAAGAGTTTGGTATAATTACTTTAATGTAACCTATATTGAATTCCTTGCCTTCTCAGTGGGAATGGCTGGAGAAGGAGGAAGGGAGAGTAGCTGGAATTCAAATTTTAAAAATGAATGCTGAAATTTGTTTTTAAATGCAACTGGGAAATAAGATACACAGACAATGTGGTATAGAAATCTACCTTTCCCTAAAGAAAATAGAGGGAATGGGGATAAAAGAAAGGAGGGAATGTGATAGAAAAGAGGGCAGATTGGGGGAAGGGTAATCAGAATACACACTTATTTGGGGTTGAAGGAGGATCGAGATGGGGAGAAAATTTGGAACTCAAAACTTGAGAAAGTAATTGTTGAAAACTGAAAAATAAATAAATTTAAGAAAAATATATCTGTAACAAAAATTGGGAAACCATACGTGTCTCCTAACTTCAATGAGACTATATTTATTTTGTTGTTGTTTTGAAAGTGACATGTAATTTAGTATATGTGCATATACATTTGAAAGCAATATTAAGTTGAATTTCAATATGCCATTTACAATCTTCATTTTGTGTTCTACGTAGATGGAAATGCACATTTATTTCTTTTGTTATGTTCAAATTTTTTTAAAAAAATTATTTTAAATTTCTGGAATGATCCAAACATTTTCATAGCATAATATAATAAAAAGATAATTATACATGAAAGTTCAAATCACCAGTCATGACTTGCTATTCCTTTCAAATATACACCAAACTTATTGTCTATGTTGCCTTTTTTCTCCCCTCCTCTCCGGTCCTAGAGTTGGTTGCAATGAGACACAAATTGGTGTACATATATACATACAGATAGATAAATAGATAGACATGGATATAGATGTGTATTTGCATCTATATCCATGTCTATCTATGAAGAGATACATATACATCTGTATGTAGGTATGTGTATATATATATATATACGTGTGTATGTATACAACTATTCCATATATATTTTGATTTATCAGTTCTTTCTCTGGAAGATACCATTTTTCTTCATGTTTCTTTTAGTTATATTTACTATAGCTATTAGTATTATACTTAATTCGGGTATTTATAGTAAGTAAAATTTTATTCGTTCAAACTTGTTTTTAAAGCAATTTTGCTGTTACTGTATTGTGCGTGCTGCTCATTCTGTTCTTCATTATTTCATGCAAATATTTCTCTGTGTTTTTTTCTAAAATCATTGAGCTCCTTATCTCATAGCATGGTAGTATTCCATCACAAACATATGTAACAGTTTGTTCAACCATTCCCTAATTGATGGGCATCCCTGCAATTTCCAGTTCTTTGTCATCACAAAGAGAGCTACTACAAATATTGTAGAACATATAGGTTATTTTTGTTTTTTCTCCTGTGATAATAGACCAAATAGTGATATTGTTGGGTAAAGGGATAGAAGACAGTTTAATGACTCTTTAAGCATAATTCCAGAATGTTCTCTAAAATAGTTGGAACATTTTACAATTCCACCAACTATGAATTAGCATCCTAGTTTTTCCACATCCTCTCCAAAATTTGTCACCTTCTATCATTTTCATCAAACTGTTAGATGTTAAATGAAATCCCAAGGTTCTTTTAGTTTTCATTTATCAAATCAGAAGTGATTTAGAATACTTTTATATGATAAAAAATTGTTTGGATTTTTTCAAGGAGACTATATTTCAAAGTAGATATTTTTGCCCAAAATGACTCTAGATGTGTATATTTATGCACGTACACATACATGCATATATGTGCACACCCATATGTGTGTCTCTGTGTGTATTCAATGCTAAAATGTACCTGTAACATTTGGGAAGCACAGTATAGAGAGCACTTATATAACCACCAGGAAAGATTAGTTTTAATCCTATCTTAATTACTTAATATCTGGGTTATCCTGGGCAATTAACTTAACCTTTCTTAAGTTCAACATAAAATGAGCATAGGAACACAACTCCCAGGGTTGTGGTGTGTGTGTGTGTGTGTGTGTGTGTGTGTGTGTTTGTGTGTATGTGTTCATCCTCCGTTGTCGAAGAAGACCATGACTCAGAGAAATGATGACTTGACTTGCACTTGATTTTGTTTTAAGTGAGGGAGGGCTGTGCAGGTCACCAGCCACACTTCTCCTCCAGAGCCATCTGAATCCAGTGACCAGATATTCATCAGGATGACTGAAGATGACCAGGATGAGACAATTGGGGTTAAGTGACTTGCCCAAATTCACATAGCTAGTGAGTGTCCGGTGTCTGAGGTGAGATTTGAGCTCAAGTCCTCCTGAAATACCATAGGACAAATGCTGTAAAACTTAAAATCTTCTATAAATTCTAACTATTATTATTTTGTCAAGTCATATAGATTGGTATTTAACAGGAAAAAATGCGCTATATGTCAAACTTGTCATCTTATATAATTTTTATTCACATTTTACCGCTAAACTTCCACAGGGAATAAGCAAAATCCTTTAGTTATATCCTTTAGTTATATCCATCATTAGTATGTAGGTATTAATTTAGAACATAAAGCCTCTATTGATTATTAAATGTGACTGGATTAGACTCATTGTTCCACTTTCTCAAGAAATATGTGTATGTGTGCATTCTCCATATTTCTCTTGCATAAATCTTCCTAGTCAGTTGATGCAACCTAAGTCATCCAGCACACGTTTCTCCCATGCATTTTACAAAATCTGCATATTTATTCACAGTTCAAGTATTTCATGACTCAACACCATATAATATAATCCAAAGAATATTTATCTTCAAAGGATGTATCTTTATTTCAGGGAACACATGAGGTCATTTAAAACATTTTAAAGTTTTCCATGTTTCCTCCATTCATCCCTTCTCTTCTTTTTTCTCCTATTTAATATGTGTCCATTTTCAGTCCTTACCAGGATCTTTTTAAGATTCATGTACTGATACTCTGGACGTTTGAGCGATATACCAATGTATCAGAGCCTAGAAAACATGCATCCCTCATTCTTCATTTTTTTAAATATATAATTTATTTATTTTTCAATTCATAACATTCACTTTCACAAGAATTTGAATTCAAAAATTTTCATTCATTTGGTTGTGTTTTATAATTTATTGGTTTGTTATAAAAGAAAGTAACCTTTTATAGTCTTCTTTTTTCCCTTTTTTGGGCATGTTCTCAGTCAGTTACTTGGCTTTTGTGTCCTTTGTCAAATGGAGGGTATAATTTAGGTACCTGTAAGTTCTCAGTTCCTCCAAAGTAGCACAATCAAAGGAGAGGAGTTTACTCTTCTGGTCTGGGAGCAACGATAAGCATTTTTTTCTCCCCAAGATCTGTGAGTAGAATTCCTTCTCCAGAGCCTCCTCCAGCTCAACCATGCCAATGCTCCTCCTCACCCCAGTACTGCCACTGAGGACTGAGACACAGACCAGCTGCTCAATTCCCTCAGTGTTTGTAAATTGAGGGCTCCAAAAGTGAATGTTGCTGTCACAGTGACTGCTGCCTTCCTGGATCTGGGATTCATTCAGGTGAAAGCGCTTTCTCACTGACCTTTGAAGCTTTCCTTGTCATTTTTGGGTTGAGAAATCTGGAAACTGCTGCTGCTGCCCATGATTCCATACCCTGAAGTCTGCTCCAGCCCTGTCTGTGATGTGTGGCTAAGGCTGGGCTGCTTTCAAGTCAGAGCCCTCTGCAATAGTCCTTTCCTGTCTGCCTTCCGGGCTGTCGGGCTGGAAATCTGTCTCACTCTGTTGTTCTGTGGCTTCTACTGCTCTAGAATTTGTGTAGAGTCATTTTTACAGGTATTTTTGGGCTATGGGAGGAGACCTAGTGGAAGTCATCCTTCTACTCCACTATCTTTGCTCTGCCCCACATTCATCGTTTTTGTCATCTCCTTGTTAATAAAATATTTTTTCTTTATTAAAAATTTACTCTGAACAATTTAAGTGACTTAAAATCTAATATAGGAAGGATTTCAGGGTGAGGAATAAAATCAACATAGTGTTGATATCTGAAATGGTATTTATATGAAGCACATGGAGGACGTCATGAATTATGTGCAATTCGTCTTCCCTGGCTATTACACACTAGGCATCTTTGATGATAGTGGCAGCTATGGTTAGCATGTGAACTTTTGTTTTAATTATTTGATTGATATTAATTATTAAAAGTTCATCAAAAAAAGTTGCTTTTGTGTTACAACTTTGAAAGGATCTTATATGTTTTCTTGTAATTCTAAACCCACTTTGTGGTAACAGAGTCCTTAAGGCTGGATTTTGCTCTGGCCATTCCATTTTTATTGGCCAAAATAAGCATAGTAAGATCTTCTACAAAGACTATAAGATTTCAGTTAAAGATTAATTTCAATCATCTATATGATAGCAAATATGCTATTTCACTTGTAATATAGGTTATCAAAGATTCCAAGTCCCTCCTTATATATTCATCAATGATGTTCAAGAACTCTACATGGAGATTATAGGTTATTCACAAGAATGATTCCATAGGGAAGAGAAAAATGACATCTGACCGGACTTGATAATGTTCTCTCCCTCTCTCTCTCTTTCTCTCTTTCTTTCTCTTTCTCTCTCTCTTTGTCTGTCTCCCTACACACACACACACACACACACACACACACACACACATACACACACATATATATATACATATACATACATGTATATATATATATATATCCTCATTTTTTTAGTTCTCATGATTTATTCACTCCATATTTCCAAAATTATGTAACCTCCAACGTATTGTTGCTTAAGGGTTTACCATGCTGTTCCTATTTTCCTTTCATTACTAATTCATGTTCCTCATGCCATGAAACACTTGGAACAGAGATGGTAGAATTCAAATGTGGTGATTTCACTGTCAATGATGGGAATATTTGACACCTCTGATCCAAATTCCTACAAATGTAAGCACTATCTTTCTACTTCTCTGTCTACCTTATACCGAACACATAAAAGAAGAAACGTGCTGCACAAGAGTAAGGTAACATTATATTTTCTTAGATTTTATAAATAAAGTAAATTTTTTTAAGAAACAAAATTTCTCACTTACTGGTGACAAGTCCTCAATGTAAAGCAGAAAAGTCTATCACAAGGACCATCTACAAGGATTTTACATCAAAATTTCTTCTTCATCTTCTATGTATTTCCTCTCCTTATTTCTTTCTTCTCCATCAACATTTTTTCTTCCATATTTTCTTCTTCTACTTCTCCTCGTCCTCCTCCTCCTTATTCTGCTTCTTTATTTTCTTCTCCTCCTCTCCATGGTACTCCTCTCTTCTTCCAGTTACTTTTCTTCCTCTTTTTTCCTTCTTCTTTATGCTTTGGCAGGCTTCCCTATGCACTACTTTTCAGGAAGCTATTTTAAATGACGGAAATAAAATATATAGATATATTAAAGAAATTTTCTGGAGCGGAAGGGACCCGAGAAACCTGAGCGGCTGGCAGAAATTGTGGAGGGGCAACGAGGGTGGAAGACAAGCCGAAAAAAGCCAGTGAGAACCTCCAAGTGCCAAATATCAGCGCAGTAGCTCCTGAGACCTTTAGTCCAAACATTATACTTTGGTAAGTCACCTACTTCAACTTCCGGGTGATCAGTGAATGCTATCTCCTCCCCCCTTGATGACCGTGAAAGAACCATAAAATATCTCCCCAGAAAAATCCCGGATCAATGGGAACAGCAAAGGGGCCAATAATAGGCTCATCACACCTGAGGTTGGGAAAATAGCTAAGGGGGACTACTACTACTGTGGTGGAGACAAACCGGTAGCCCAGAGGACCCAGGACAGAGAAAACATGCACTAAGACCCAGGCAAGCCTCAGCACCAGGATAGGAGCCCCAGGAGGGGTGGGAACACGCATTAGCATCTACGCATGCCTCAGCACTCCAGGGGAATCAGAAAGACAATAGGGCAGCTGGGATCACCAGGCCCTGACCTTGCTTTTGCCTCAGTTCAGCTGAGGAGATCTCCAGTGACCTGACCACTCCTCCCACACACTTAAGCTAAACCCAGGGTGGATCAGGGAAACACAAAACAAAAACCTGTTTTCAGCTTTGTCACGCACTAGCTCAGGAAAAAGTTCTGTAGCTTCTGACTGAAAGAACCAGAAGCCACAACACTCAATCAACATCATGAACAAGAAAAAGCAGAAGAAGGGTGGAAAAACCATAGAATCTTTATATGGGGATAAGGACCAAAAAACAAGCATCAAAGAGGTCAGAGCTGAGACTGTACTTCTATGTGAAACTTAAGAAGGAACTATGAACTGCATGCAAGCACAAGCAGCTCACCTGGAACAGCTGAAGAAGGAAATAGAAGATAAATTGGCCAATGATTTTAAAATCTTGATAAAAGAATTCACTAATGAAAACATTTCTTTGAAAAGAAAAATTGAACAAATGGAAAAGGAAAATAACTCCCGAAAGGGAACAGTTGGTCAAACGGAAAAAGAAACCCAAAACCAAACTGGGAAAATTGGTTGAATGGAAAAGGAAGTACAAAAATTAACTAGAGAAAATAGCTCCTAAAAAGGAAAAATTGGGCAGATGGAAAAGGAGATGCAAAAATTAACGGAAGAAAATAATTTGATAAAGTTTAGAATTGGGCAATTAGAAACTAATGACTCAATGACTCAATGAGACAGCAAGAATCAGTCAAACAGAATCTAAAGGATGAAAAGATAGAAGAAAATGTAAAATATCTAATTGGAAAAACAACTGACCTGGAAAATAGATCCAGAAGAGAAAACTTAAGAATTATTGGATTGCCAGAAACCCATGATGGAGAAAAGAGCCTGAATAACATCTTCCAGGAAATCATCAAAGAAAACTGCCCAGAAGTTCTAGATTCAGAGGGCAAAATGTCATCAAAAGAATCCACCGTTCTTCTCCCAAAAAGAATCCTAAACTCAAAGCCACAAGAAATATAGATGCCAAATTCCAGAGCTATCAAGTAAAGGAGCAAATATTACAAGCAGTCAGAAAGAAACAATTTAAATATCAAGGAGATACAGACAGGATTACACAGGAACTTGCAGCTTCTATATTAAAAGGTCAAAAGAATTGGAATTCAATATTCCATAAAGCAAATGAGTTGGGACTACAACCAAGGATCAACTATCCAGCAAAGTTCAGCATAACATTTCAGGAAAGGAGAAAGTCATTCAACCAAGTAAGGGATTTCCAGAGCTTCCTGACCAAAATGCCAAAAGTCAAAAGACAATCCTATCTTCAAATGCACGTCTCAAGAAAATCATAAACTGGTAAACTGTGGGTGGGGGGGAGAAATTGTTACTCAATCAGGGCAAACTGTTTGCCTCCCTATACGGGAAGACGATACCTGGTAATCTTGAGAATTGTGCGGCTATTATGAAATATAAAAGGGTTATGCATAGAAGGAACGGGTACAAATTAAATGATATCATGATAAAAAATATGATTTAAGTATGAGAAAGGATTGTAATAGGAAGTGTGAAAAAGAAGAAGCACAAAATGGCAAGTTACATCACAAGAAAAAGTAAAAAATCATAGTAGAGGGAAAGAGGAGAGAGAGTTGAGCATTGTTTGAGAGGTACTCTCATCTAATTTGTTTAAAGGACAGAACAATAAACTTAAGTAGATAATCCTAAATAGCTCTACAGGCAGTAGGAGAGGAAGGAGAAAGAAAGGGAAGGGAGACTAAAAGGGAGGGAAGAAGCAGTAAGAGTAAAGGAGAGTAAAAGGAAGGGGGACTAAAAGAAGGAAGGGAAAGCTGCAGGAGGAGGTGGTGAAAAGTGAATACTACTGAGGAGAGGAAGGGAAACAGGAGAGCTCAAAGCACAAACGGTGGAAAAGAGAATGGAGGGAAATACAGAGTGTAATCATAACTGTGAATGTGAATGGAATTTATTCTTCCATAAAACGGAGACAGATAGCAGAATGAATTAAAAGCAATTATCCAACAATATGCTGCTTACAAGAAATACATTTGAAATGTGAGGATACACATAGGATAAAGGCCAAAAGATAGAGCAGAATATACTCTGTTTCAGCTGATGTAAAAAAGGCAGGAGTATCAAACCTAAACTCAGACAAAGCAAAAGCAGAAATAGATCTAATCAAAAGGGATAGGGATGGAAACTATATCCTGCTAAAAGAAACCATAGACAATGAAGAAATATGAATACTTTTTTAATTTTTAAAAATTAATTAACTTATTTAATTTTTTACATTCATTTTCACAAAATTTTGGGTTCCAAATTTTCTCCCCATTTGTCCACTCCCCCCTTCTTTACACACTGAGCATTCTAATTACCCCTAACACCAATATGCCCTCTCTTCTATCATCCCTCCCTTCCCTTACCTCATCTTCTCTTTTGTCCTCTAGGGCCAGATGGCGGAGTAGAAAATCTCACCTATGCTACGTCCGAACCCACAGCCCAGGGATTTCCTCTAAAAAGAACTCCCAACAAATTCTGGAACAGTGGAAGCCGCGCAGCAACACAGAGAAGGAGATTTCTGTTCCAGAGAACCTTGAAAAACTGATCCCAAAGGTCCATCGCACCCCGAACAGGAGCGGAGCGCTCCCCCAGACCTGGCCATGTGGCACTGAGAGGAGCGAGCAGACCTAGGCAGGCTTCAGGGACAGAATCTCCAGAGGCCACGAAGGTCACTCCACCCACAGACTCAAAGGTCAGTGAGAGAGACGGGCTGAGAGGGGAGCAGGGTATCTCCGGGACTCGGACCACCTGGGAGGCAGCCGCTGTGGCAGAGGCAGAGACAGCGGAGGCCAGAGGCTCCCGGAGCAGGCAGCCAGAGGCCCCCAGAGCAGGCAGGAGCTCAGCAGCAGCTACATTACAAAAGGTGTCTGCATAAACCACGTGGGGGAACTGAACCTGGGAGGTGGCCATGTCCCTACCTGAGCACCAGCAGATAAGCTCCCATTGAATAGCAAGGCAGGCCTGCTGCCAAAGCCCTGAGGCTGGGGAGAAGAATTTGAATCTCACACCCCAAGAACTAGCTGAGCAGACCTAGGCTGGGGTGGAGAGGACTCTCAGAAGTCAAGTAACTGGCTGGGAAAATGCCCAGAAAAGGGAAAAAACTAAGAACATAGAAGGTTATTTTCTTGAAAAAATGATTCCGGCGGCAGAGCCAAGATGGCGGAGTAGAAAGACTCACATTTGCTAGCTCCGAACCCACAGCCCATAGATTTCCTGTAAAAAGAACCCTGACAAATTCTGGAACAGTGGAAGCCGCGCAGAAACACAGTGGAGGAGATTTCCGTTGCAGAGAGCCCTGAAAAACCGACCCCAGGGGTCCATCAAGCCCCAGACGGGAGCAGAGCCCTGCCCGGTGGAGCCCTGTCCTACACTGCCCCGGCCGCACCGCACTGAGAGGAGCAAGCAGACCCCCGCAGGCATCAGGGAACTGAATCTCCGGGAGGCTGCGAAGGTCCCTCCACCCACAGACGCACAGGTCAGTGAGAGAGACGGGCTGAGAGGGGAGCGGGTATCTCCGGGACTCGGACCGCGCGGGAGGTGGTGGCCAGGCAGAGGCAGCTCAGCCAGAGAATCCCAGAGCAGGCAGGAGCTCCACCTCAGCTCCATTACAAAAGATCTCTTCATAAACCCCCTGACGGAACTGAGACTGAGAGGTAGCCCTGCCCCCCATCTGAGAACCAGCAGATAAGCTCCCATTGAAGGGCAGTCAGTCCTGTCACCAAAAGCCCTGAGGCTGGGGAGCAGCATTTGAATCTCAGACCCAAGCACTAGCTGGGCGGACCTAGGCTGGGTTGGAGAGGACTCTCAGAAGTCAAGTAACTGTCTGGGAAAATGCCCAGAAAAGGGAAAAAAACTAAGACCATAGATGGTTATTTTCTTGAGAAGATGATTCCTCCATTCCTCTCTGACGACGACAAAGAGATATGCTTACCATCAGGTAAAGACAAAGGAGTCAAAG
>JAQQSK010008815.1:0-13344 GCA_028658325.1 Potorous gilbertii
CTTTCAGGTAGTCCCATAATTTTTAAATTTTCTCTCCTGGATCTATTTTCCAGGTCAATTGTTTTTCCAATGAGATATTTCACATTCTCTTCCATTTTTTCATTCTTTTGGTTTTGTTTTGTGATTTCTTGGTTTGTCCTAAAGTCATTAACCTCCATCTGTTCCATTCTAATTTTGAAAGAATTATTTTCTTCAGTGAGCTTTTGAACTTCTTTTTCCATTTGACTAATTTTGCTTTTGAAAGCATTCTTCTCCTCGTTGGCTTTTTGGACCTCTTTTGCCAATTGAGTTAGCCTATTTTTCAAGGTGTTATTTTCTTCGGCATTTTTTGGGGTCTCCTTTAGCAAGATATTGACCCATTTATCATGCTTTTCTTGCATCTCTCTCATTTCTCTTCCCAGTTTTTCCTGCACCTGTCTAACTTGATTTTCAAAATCCTTTTTGAGGTCTTCCATTGCCTCAGCCCATTCAATATTTATTTTGGATGTTTGGGATACAGAAGCCTTGACTTCCATGTCTTTCCCTGATGGTAAGCATTGTTCTTCCTCATCAGAAAGGAAAGGAGGAAATATCTGCTCACCAAGAAAGTAACCTTCTATGGTCTTACCTTTTTTTCCCTTTTCTGGGCGTTTTCCTAGCCAGTTACTTGACTTCTAAAATTCCTTTCCACATCCACTTTGCCTCCAGATCTTCCCATCTAGTTCTTGGGGTCTGAGAGTCAAATGCTGCTTCCCAGCCTCAGGACTTTCAGCAGGGGTGAGGCTGCTATTCAATGTAAGATTAAATTCATGTGCTCAGGTGGGGTCAGGGTCGCAGCACAGGGCTCAGTTCCCTCAGGGGGTTTACATGGAGACCTTCAACAATGGATCTGAGGTCCTGCCTGCTCTGGGAGCCCCTCTTAACTATTGCCTCCCAAGGGGGCCTGAGTTATTGAGACACCCTGCTCCCCTCTCGGCCAGCCAAACAGGCCCTCTCACTGACCTTTCTGCCCATGGGTGGAGGGAACCATGTGGCCACTTGAGATTCTGTCCCGTAAGCCTGCCCAGAGGTGCTCCTCTCAGGTCCACGTGGCCAGGGCATGGCTGGGTTCCACTCTGGTCCTGCAGGCAACAGACCCCCCAGTGTCAGTTTTTTTGGTCTCTCTGTAACAGAAATCTCCTCTACTCCTTCCTTCTGGGGCCTCCTCTCTTCCAGAACTTGTTGGGAGTTTCTCCTTACAGGTATTTTATAGGCTGTGGGTTTGGGAGCTAGTGTATGTGTGTCTTTCTACTCTGCCATCTTGGCTCCTCCCCCCAAATAGTATAAACACTTTTAAAGGTCATAGGTTTTTATCTCAAGTTGTTCTCCAGAATGAATGGATCATTTCACAACTCCACAAATAATTTATTAGTATCCCAATCACTTTCCTTTTTTTGTCATAGTAGTCAATTTGATACCTGTTTAGTGATACCTGAGAGAAGTTTTAGCTTACATTTCTCTAATCAATAGTGATTTAGAATATTTTTTATTATAAGCATAGGTATCTTTATTTCTTCATCTGAAAATTGCCCACTCGTATTTTTTAAACAATTTGTGAAAAGACTTGTGCTTTCATCATTTGACTCAGTATTCTATATACTTGAGAATTATGGCCTTTATCAGAGAAAACAGTAATATTGTTTCCAAGTATTCTGCTTTTCTTCTAATCTTAGTTGCATTGATTATATGTGTTTGTGTATCAGCAGGCACTCCAGCATACATAGGAGAGCTTGATGTATAGGTTCGTATATCTGCTTTTCTGAAAGCAAAGCAACTTTTGAGGGGTCAACTATCTACTTTAATTACATTCACCAACAGAGAAAATACAAGCAGTGAAATAAAAACCAACAGACAGTGCTTCCAACTCTCTGACTATGAGCAATACATACATCACAGATCAACAGACAGAACTGTCTGACCATTACATACATGCATATTTCCCAGAGACAGAAACACCAACATCTGGGTTTTCAAAGTCAGGGTGCTCTTTAATGGCTACTCAGAGTCTTATCTGGCACATGAACCTTCTTCTAAAGAGTAAGCCCTAAAACAAAAACCTCACCTCAGAGTTATATATGCACTTTTCAATGCCATAGAATATTATGATCCTTGTGACCCATTGCTTCATTAGAAATTAACAAAAGGTATCTGAGGCGTATTAATGGAGGGGGAAGATCTTTTACTCTAATTAATATTACAGTGTGCAAAACTTTTTTTATTTAATGCAGTAAAAAATATTCATTTTGCATTCCACCGTGCTCTCTTTTTCTTGTTTGGTCATATATTCTTCCTTTGTGCACAGAACTGACAGGTAAAATAGTTCCTTCTTTCATAATTTGTTTATGTTATCACTCATCATTTCTAAATCATTAATTCATTTTTAACTTCTCTTGGTACACCTACTTTCTGCAAGATAGCTTTCCACTTTTCCAAGCATTTTTATTTTTCAGATAGTAAGTTACCATCCCAAAACCTAGGGTATTTATGTTTATTAAACACTAGATTACTATGTCAATTAACTACAGTGAATTGCATACCTAATCTATTCCACTGATCTACCACCCTGTTTCTTAGTCAGTATAAGATTTTTTTGATGAGTACTATTTCAGAATATAGTTTGAGATCTGGTATTATGAGGTTACATAATTTCACATTTTATTTTACTGATTTCCTTAATGTTCTTGAACTTGTGTTGTTCCAGAAGAATTTAGTTAAGATTTTTCTTATTCTATGCCATAAGACATAGATAGACAGATAGATAGATAGAAAGAAAGATAGACAGATTTGATCTATGTGATGCAGAATAAGTAAATTAAATAGAACCATTATTTTTACATATTTGTTAAGGCTACCCATGAGCAATTAAAATTTCTCTAATTGTTTGTAATTCTTGGGTTTGTCTTGGCAGCAAGACTGCCAAGTGTTTTAAATTGCGCAAAATTATTTTATTGGAATTAATCTTTCAATCTCTTGGATAGTGTTGATTATATATAAAAATGCTGATGATTTTTGCATGATTAGTCTATATTCTTTGTAAATTTGTCAATTATTTCAATTGTTTTATTTATCTGTTTCTGTAGGATTCTTTAAGTATATCATTATAACATCTGCAAAGATAGCTTTGTTTCCTTATTGCCTATTGTCAGTCCTTCCAGTTTTTCTCATTATTTCTATTTTCTTATTATTTCTATTTTCTTATTATTTCTAATTTTCTTTTCTAATTCTATCTAGCATTTCAAATATAATACTGAATAATAGTAGGAATAATTCCGCACTCTACCACTGATCTTTTTGGGAAAGCCTTTAGCTTACCCCCTTTAAAGATAGCGCTTGTTGATGTTTTTAAACAAATACTATGTATGGGAAGATGGGGCCAGTATTGCCAGAGTTAAAGCAGGAACTCTCCTGAGTTCTCCCCCAAATCTCTTGAAATACCTTTTATAAATGACTGTAAACAAATTCTGGAGCAGTAGAACCCACAAGAAGACAGAATGAATCAAATTTTCAGCCCAATTCAAACCAATCTAGAAGTTTGACAGTAAAAGTCTGTTGCGCCAGGGTGAGACAAGAGTACAGTCAATGTAGACCACACCAGTACACATCATTTCACCTGAAATCTGGCCCCAGAAAATTTTAAGAAGGCCTCCAGTCAACTGAATTACCAGGGATAAGTGGCAATTTCCAGACCTATCAGCCCACAGACACCAACGACAATTTAGAAGGTCAGCAGAAAAGATTTTTCAGAACTGGTTGAGAGTGGAAAGAATTCCAACATAGTGCCATACGCTCATAGCTCTGGCCCTGGGAAACCAGGAGCAGGCCTTGGGAGTAACTGAATCAGCAGCAGCAGCAGCAGCAGCAACTGCTTCCAGAATTTTACATCACAGATGATAAGGGGGTAGAAGAACCAATCAGAAGGAGATTATAGGGATCTTTTTGCTAGTACTGAGGCAGGTCTCTGTTGTTTCATCCATGTTTTGATCTGGGTTCTAGTTCTGATTGACAATTCCAAGGGAAAGGGAAGAATTAACATAACAGAGTTTGCAGAGGCAGGTGTATTTCTTGTAAACAATACATTTATTGAATTCTGGCTTTCAATCCATTGTGCTATTAACTTTGATTTTATAAGTGAGTTCAGGCCATTTACATTTATACTTAAAATCATTAACTACTTATTTTCCTTGATCATATTATCTCTCTCTCTCTCTGCCTTTCTCTCTCTCTCTCTCTATCTGTATCTCTCTCTGTTTCTCTTCTATCACTCTTCTTTTTGACTATTGCCTTCCCTAATTCAGTCTTCCTTCCTTCATCTCCACCCCTGTGTCTTATTCCCTTCTCCTCTTACCTTCCTTTATGGTAAGCTTGATTTCTAAATCCAATTAATTGTGTATGTTATTCACTCTTTCAAACAATTCCAATGAGAGTAAGATTCAAGCATTGCTTGTCATCCACATATACACCTTTCTTTCCACTGTAGAAGCTCTATTTTTCACCTTCTTAATGTTAGATAATTTATGTTTTTCCATTTTTTCCTTCTCAGAGTGCATCTTGTTTTTTCATGTTTACTTTAAACATATATATATATATATATATATATATATATATATATATATACATAATCCCATCTTAGACTGCTCATATTTGGACCTTCAGTTTATTTATATTCCTTGTAACTCCCGTGATATTCTTAGGATTTACAAATACCATTTTTCCATGTAGAAGAGTAAAACATTTAACTTTATTGAATCCCATATCTCTTTCATGTTTCCTTTTTTATGCTTCTCTTGAGTATTGTTTTTGAAAAACTAACTTTCTTTTCAGCTCTCGTCTTTTCATCAAGAATGGTTGAAAGTCCTCAATTTAATTACATATCCATTTCCCCCTAAAGGATTATATTCAGTTTTGATGGGTAGGTGATTCTTGGTTGTAATCTTAGCTCCTTTGCTTTCTGGAATATATTTCAACCCTCTCATCCTTTCAGATAGAAACTGCCAAATCTTATGTTATCCTGACTTCATAATACCTAAAATGTTTCTTTCAGGCTGCTTACAGAATTTTCTCCTTGATATGCGAGCTCTAGAATTTAATTATAATATTCCTGAGAGTTTTCATTTTGAAGATCTCTTTCAGGAGGTGATTGGTAGATTCTTGCAATTTATATTTTACCTAGGAACTAATGTCTGCTGCTGATTCATTTACCCCAAAACCTATACTGACTTGCCATGGTACCACTGTCTGTACTAGACAGTGTTCCACTCATTCCAGTGAGAGACCTTTCCTATGAACTGTCTAAATTGTCTTCAGCTAGCAAATTCTTTTACTTTACCCTTCTGTTGGCGCAAAGTTTCAAATTTTGTTAGAAAGCATTCTCTTAAAGTTACGTGGAGAGTGATTTCTGAGATCTTTGAAATCCTTGCTTTTATTCTGCCATCATGTCTCAACTCTCTTCACTAATGTTTTAAAATTCTAACTTATGGGGGTGGAGCCAAGATGGTAGACACACTTACGCAGGGTCCTCCCCACAGCCCATAAAATACCTGTAGAGAGGGACTCTCAACATGTTTTGGAGCAAAAGAGGTGGGGAACAACAGAGTGGAGAAGATTTCCAGCCCAGGGTGACCTAAAAGGCCCACAGAAATGTAGGTTGCACCAGACACAGAGTAGATCATGGAGCCCAGCCCTGCCTTGGCTGAGCAGTGTGGCATGACAAGACTCTGGGAGGAGGACACCTTACGGGTGGAATCTCCAGTAGCAGTGGCGGGTCCTGAGATCCCTCGGCCCACAGGCACCAAAGGTCAGTGATGGGGTTTTATCAGCTAACCAGGAAGGGAGAAGTGCCTTCCCACAGTTCCAGCAGTGGGCAGAGGCCACACAGCCTGCAAGCAGTCCATAGGGAAGCTCCATTGCTGGAGCGTAAAAACCCCTGGGGGCATTGAAGAGCTGAGTCTTACCTCAGCCCTGGGTAGAGGCTCTGGCTGAGCTGGTCTATGTCTCACACTGAAAGGTGTCCCTGCCCATCTAGCTTATCTGAAAATCAGCCCCCAGCACTGACTTTGTGGAACTGGAGGACAAGTGGCTGTGGAAAGATATCTGCTAAGATTCTGGGCACAAAAATCCCTCTTTGCATCCAGATCAGTACATGTTTGATTATGTCACTTTGGAGGAACTGAGATCTCACAGATTTCCAGATTATACCCTACTCTTTATAAAATTCTAACTCTAAGGTGGAGTTGCTGAGGAGGTGAGAATTGAGGAGAGAAGAAATTAATACCAGAGAAATTATATGCAAAAAACGAGGAATCTATTTCTCAATTAATCTGGTTTAGAATTCATTAATTAGCATAGTGGGACCAATTTTGATTCTCTTGATTTTAATGATGTCCAGAGAATATACATTAAACTCCAAAAGATTAAAAGGAAAAGGATATCGCTGTTATATTTTGTTACGCAGAACAATTGCTACTTCAAAATCTTGAGATAACACAATTTTTCATGTCAAATATAATGCTATTAAGGTTTAAAATTATTTTCAAAAATGAAACATTGCTTGGCATACTAGTACCATTTCTGTTCCCTGCTTGTTCTATTTCAAAACAAGAGGACTTCTTCTTTGGGAATATCTAACCAACAGAAACCTTCTGAACCTCATAGCTTCCATAGACTTTCCATGAGCTTCTTTTTGGAAATATACAAAGAGTTTACCTGTGAACATAACTAAAACAAATTCATTTTACTTGTTTTACTCCCATGTTTTCTTACAAACTTGAGGGATGTGTGTATGTAGGATTGCGATATTTCATGAATTGTTAGATATAATTGATACATTTATTGGTGAATAATAAGGCTTAGAATGAAGTTCATGGTCTTCATATCACACCAGAATGCTCAGCATTTATTTTATTCCTATTGTTATTTTTGGTTTCATATCACAATCTTAGGCTCATAGATCTAGAATTGAAAGAGACATTAAAGCCCATTATATCTAACACACTCATAGAGGAGGAAGCATATTTTCAGAGAAGGTTATGAGATTGCTAAAGGTTGCACAAGTGTTAAGTGATAATTTTGAACCTAGGGTTTGTGATTATAGAGCTGTTGATCTGCTTTATCATGGTGCCTGGGATTGCTGAGAATTTCTCTCTCTCTCATTTCCCTTCCTTTTAAATCACTCCCTGTAACACTGATAATAAATAAATGAAGGTGGAAAATATTTGAGAAAACCAATTGCTTTATCAATTGTATTAGACAGCGCATGCAATATTCTATACCTTATTCCTGCTTTCTTCTCATCTCTGTAATGGTGATTTAAATGGGAAGATCTTTCCCATTAAATAATAGGCCCATGTGACCTGCCTGGGTCATATGGAAGTCTAAGTCCCGTGGAGTCTATTGTGGAAGGTGTTTGCTGAACAGGCGGAACCGGAAGAGTGGAACAGGAAAAGGCAGAACTAGAGCAGAATTGAGAGGAAATTGGTTAGAGTCTAATCAGAGCTAGGAAAGTTGAAGGCAAGGAGGCACCTGGTTAGTGTGAGTAAAAGAGCATATTTGTGATTTGTTTAATGGAGTTGGTTTGTGGGAAACTTAGCAGGGGGAAGGCTTGGGGATGGTCTTATGCTCTGTATTGCTGTGCATAGATTTTTGGTGCTAGGATGGACTTGACTTTCTGGTGTCTGAATAAATGTTTTGGTTCTGTCTTTCATGTGGAGAGTCTGTTGTATTTCACAATTCAAAATTGTGCTGGGATATTCATGGTTGCCATAGGCACTGTGAATATCCCATTAGCACTTCAACCTCTCGTCCTCACTCAGCTCTGTATAAAAGGGAGGTGCATTTTTCAACTCTTCTAAAAGGTCAAGCTTGTCTACTAAAATTAAACAGTTCCAGCAGATGACTTGAAGCCTATTCTTTTCAGCCTATATATAATATGTTGCCTAGAGACCATAAATTGGATAATTGATTATTCACAAGGTTCAACACTTTCTTATGCTTTTATTAAAAATTCAGCTATTATTATAATGTTTTAGAATTTTTAGGAACCACATATTTCCTATTTTATAAAATAGCTTAAGTATATTACCTATACTGAAAGAAGAAAATAGAGTTTGGATATTTTCCCCTTTCCTAACTTTTGCAAATTATGCACTAGTGGTAGTTGTGAGAAGGATGCAGATCCTCCAAATTTAATGATTATACTTTGAAGCTTCCCTTGGTAGCATCTGAAATTAACAAAGAAATGAACACTTATTTAGAGCTGAATGATAAACCAGATTTTACTGTTTATAGGCACCCAATGGGAATCTGCAAGGGCAATCAGTAGGGGAAAGCTAATCAGTATTGCATCAGGGAAATAGCTAAGTTACAGAGTAAGGAAAAGATGTAAAAATAATTGAAACAATTAGAGAAATTGAACAAATAGGAAGGATTATAAGGAATCATTTAATACATTGATGGTTAGAGAGTAGTAAAATCAAAAAGACCAAAGTAAGCTTTTTCAAAAAGTGTGAAACAAAATTGTTAGATGCAAAGAAATTAAAAGTTAGCAATAAAAAAGAACTGATGAATGATAAAAAGGGAACTAGTAGTATTCCTTCAAAATTTTGAAGCTAAAGTTATGGAGAAATTTACCAAATTAAATTAAATACATTATTTAAGGCATATTCTTTAGGTTATATGCTACACAGAAAGGGTCCACATCTTACTCTGATTGTACTCATGGCCAATGTTCATAGCACAGGTCCATGCCCAATGCCATTAATATATTGCTTTTATATATATAAAAATAAAGTGCATAAAAGGGTCCTTGGGTTTATTCTTCCCACAGGAGTGATAGATTTTTGCTAATTAATCACATTCAGTCAAAAAGTATACCTTTGGTCAGTATGTTTTTAATTTCAAAATGACTTAGTATGGTACCATTTGTACTGCTTATAACGAAGTCCTTCAAACAGGAAACCTTTGCTTCATTAGCACTACATTCCATAAAATGAATTCAAGTATTTGAGGATATTAAACTTCCCTGCTTTTATTTAGAATTATTTTACCTTGGGCCTGAGGAAATCAATTAAATGTTCCTGTTGTAAGGTTTCATCTTCCCTCATCATAGAATGTAGGTGGACACCCAACGTGCAAAAAAAAGAAAAGTTCATAGGTTTATAGATTTAAGACTAGAAATAACTTTTGCATTTATTTAGTCTGCCACCTCATTTTAGACATGAAGAAAATGAGACTCTGCCAGGAGACATGACCTTCCAAAGATTACTCAGAAAATATATAAACTATGCGTGATTTCTCTGAATCCCCGTTCTGTATCCTTGATGCAGTACTTTCAGCAGCAGTGACTGAGACTTACCCAGTGGAGCCAAAAACAACCCTAATGAGTGGAGAGTTAGAAGAGAAAAAGATGATTCTGCCATTTGATATTAAAAGATCTTAAGCATATATACATATCACATAGAGAAATATGTTTGTATGTATACATATACATATGTGTGTACACACATATGTGTGTATACATATATGTATACATATACACATATGTATACATATATGTATACAGTATACATACATACCCCAATATACATATGTATATATACCCAAATACAAGTATATGACATATACATATGTGTGTATATATGTGTGTGTGTATATATATATATATATACATAAGCATATATACATATACATAAATATATTGAAACATAACATATCTATATACTTCTCTAAAGATTTCTATTTCTATTTAATTTTCACTGTCTATTTCATAATTACTACTACCATCATTTCTGAGATAGTATGTTATCTATGTGTGATTTCATTTTCCCTCCAATGCTACCCTTAATTACTGTGCTGTGCTAATCTGATTTTTCCTTTTTAAAAAAAATAGTGGGAAAAAGAAGTGGCAGAGCATAGTTTGTAAAGGCTTTAAATTTCACCAGTAGTAACCTTGCTTATGGTAGCATGCTTCAGATATGACACTAAAACTGAAAACTTAGTTTGGATGTTTTGCTCTCCCTCAGGCAAAACATACAAGAATTATTGTAATTAAAATTGCAATATACAGTAAATAGGAAAGATATCATGGTACAGTGGATAGGGAACTGGTCTCAAAATTAGGAAGACCTGGGCCCCATCTCTCACACAGACACTCTGGTTGGATGATCCTGGATAAATCTTTCAATGACTCAGTTTTCTATGTAGCTCTCTAAGACTATAAGAGTATAAGAAGGAGATGACCTGTACTGGTAGAGGGAGTTTCCTCTTCTATAAATTTCCTATATCAATGAAATACTAGGTCCAGTCATTTTTCCCCACAGATTGTAGGAAAGAAAAATATCTTAACCTTCTTTTTTGTCATTGTTATATTGTGAGCAGTGATTCTGTGACAATCCAAGTTGTGTGCATGTTTACATGTGTATACACACATACATACATATAAATTCTTTATAGTGCATTTTGATATATAGTCATGTATATATGCTTGTGTGTGTGTGTGTGTGTGTATTTAACAGCAATGGTGCATTTTATTTTTGTGCATTTGTGATTTTGATGAAAAAATATATAGGCACATTATAATAAATAACATATTTAGTATTTAATATATAAAAATGTAGACCTGATCTACATTTATGTTTATGTGATTATAAAGATTTTAAAGATTTTGAAAGTCATTTAGTCAACCACCTCCAATTTAAGCATGACAAAATCAAAACCCAGAACAGTCCAGTCACTTTTAACATGGATACTCTCCTGGATGTCATCATTTGTCTTTAGAAACTCATTTTTGTAAGGTTATATCAACTCTGAATCTCAAACCTCCTCCTAAGTACCCCCCCTCCCACTCTACTGCTCCTCCATGATCTATTTAAAGAGGTGGCCCAGTGTAGACATCTCATAATTTCCCATCTAATTACAGCACTTCATCTTACCTGAATGCTAAGTATCCTCTTTCCTACTTCTCTTTCATTCCTGTGTCCCTCTGCCCCCATATGCTTTTTTCCTTCATTACATTGTGAGCTCTGTGAAGGCTAGGACTGTCTCTTCCCTTTGTTTGCATGTCCAGAACTTAGCACAATGCCTGATATGTAGTAGGAACTTAATAAATGTAAATTGACTGACTGAGTTGTAGCAGAGCTAAGACTCAAATCTTAAATCTGAAGCTGAGACCCTCTGATCAAAAGTCTTATACTCTGGCAATTTGTGCCATTCAGGTGCTATATAATCAGGTAAAGTAAAATTTACAAATAATAAAAATGCCTTTGTGACCCTGATTCCCTCCCCATCGCTGTAAGAGCAGCACTCTAAGAATCAGAAAGAGAGGGAAGGAGCTTGACACTGTACAGTAATCTTTGCTCAATAAGTTTTAGAGAAAGGAAATGTTAAAGAAAGATTCAAAGAGCAGGTAGACTAATCTTTGGGAAGTGAGTATGGGTGGCAATAGTACCATTTCCAAAGGGATATTTTACATTGTTTTCTATTTTTTCATTCTTT
The DNA here is from genome assembly GCA_028658325.1 of Potorous gilbertii. Taxonomy (NCBI): domain Eukaryota; kingdom Metazoa; phylum Chordata; class Mammalia; order Diprotodontia; family Potoroidae; genus Potorous; species Potorous gilbertii. The sequence goes on from JAQQSK010008815.1 coordinate 11,506, forward strand.
CCCTTTTGTTTTACAATATCTTGATTTTTCATGAAGTCATTAAATTCCATGTGCTCCATTCTAATTTTTAAAGAACTATTTTCATCAGGGAGCTTTTGGATCTCTTTTTCCATTTGGCCAATTCTGCTTTTTAAGGTAGTCTTCTCCTCATTGGCTTATTGGACCTCTTTTGCCATTGTGTTAGGCTATTTTTAAAAGTATTATTTTCTTCAGCATTTTTGTTGTCTCATTTAGCAAGTGGTTGAATCATCTTTCATGACTTTCTTACATTGCTCTCATTTATGTTCCCAATTTTTCCTCCACCTCTCTAACTTGTGTTTCAAAATTTTTTTTGAGATCTTTCTTGTCGTGAGAGCATTTGATGATTTTTGGAGGCTTTGGATGTAGGAGCCTTGACAACTATTTACTATGGAATAGGGTAAAACTTGTTACCAGTCCTCTCTGTCTGTTAAACTTGAAATTTCTATTGCTATTTGCTTCAAGTATTTGTTTGTTTCTTATGGAAATATCACATCACTTTAAACTAACAATAATTACAGGACAAATACTCTGTAGATAAATCAGACCAAGTGGTCTGAGGAGGCCTAAAGATTGAAATTCTAAGGATAAAAATAAAGATAGCATTCTCAGAAACATAAAAAGGGAGACCTGACGATAAAAAAGAATCATGTGCTTAATTATTTTTTAGATGCAGAAAATGGATGCAAGGGGTGATAAATGAGAAAAGTGCAAAAACATAGCAAAGTATGATATGAGTCTTGTCAGTAATTCAAAATTTCCAAATAGAAAGATCCTGGGTATAAAGAAGTTCAAAAGCAAACAAGAACATATCTATCGCAGCTTATTCTCAGAGGAGTAACTAGGAAGGAAATCGTAGACCAAAAGGGAATCTATCATTTTGCTACTCTATAAAATAACGATTTCTAACTGGGTGATGGAGGCTAAGCTAGTAATAGTTTACTCTTGCTCAAACTCAAGCCTACCTCAAAAATCCATGAACCCAGATTATTAAAGCGGAACCCAGATTTTACTCTAGATTAAACTACTTTGTAACACTGAGAGATTTCAGGTACTCAGCATGTTCCTGAGAGCATGGAACATATCCCAAGAAAAGACCAGTACTGACTTTCCATCCAGACATGTGACCTATATCACAGTCCTAACATAAAGCAAGGACAGCTAGATGGCAGAGTGGATAGAATGTTGAACCTGAAGAAAAGAGGACACATCCTCAGGAGCTCAAATCTGACCTCAGACACTTACTAGCTGTGTCACCCTGGGAAGGTCACTTATCCCTGTTTATTTCAATTTCTCATCCACAAGATGATCTGGAGAGGGAAAGGACAAATCACTGTAGTATATTTGCCAAGGAAGCATCAAGTAGTGCAGCAAAGAGTTGGACGTGACTGAAACAACTGAAAAAAAAGTCAGTAAATAGGCTAGAAGAATGAGAAAAAACATGAGAACTCCATGGAAAGGAGTAGGATGGTGGCATAAAAGCTCTAAACATAACCTGATAGAAAAGACACAGAGAAAAACACAACTTGGGAAAGATTCAGCCAGAGTTCTTAGAAGAGACAAACTAAGGTTTTTTTAAGCTTAAATTGTTTTTTTATAAATTAAATGAGATCACAAGGGAAAAATGGAATTGAAATTGCCATAAAGGAAGAAAAAAATAAGGACTTTTCAAATATCCCTAAGATATTTTTTAATTTTTTATTTTATTTTATTTTATTTTTTAATGTTTTACAATCACTTCCTTAAAATTAAGATTTTATCCCCCCCCACACACCTTTCCTCCACTACCCTCTTCCCTCCCCATGACAGCATACAATTCTG
>JAQQSK010008816.1:0-13344 GCA_028658325.1 Potorous gilbertii
TACTAGGAAATAAGAAATACAGGAAATGGGGAATAGAAAGTTATCTGGCCCTACAAGACCAAAGAGAAGATGGGGTCAGGGAAGGGAGAGATGATAGAAGAGAGGGCAGATTGATGATATGGGTAATGAGAATGTCCAGTGTATTGGGGAGGGGGAAGGGGACAAATGGGGAGAAAAATTTGGAACCCAAAATTTTGTGAAAATGAATGTAAAATGCTAAATAAATTTATTTAAAAAAAAATAATAAAGAAAGCCTTTATAGAGCATGCAGCACAGCCCAGGAAATGAGGAGTGAAGCCCAATGTGGCAAGGACAGGACGCTGAATAGATTTCAGAAATCCACCTGCAGCAGCAGATCCCAGATTGCTCAACCCAAAAACATCACAGACAGCTTCAAAAGTCAGTGGGAGAAAAGTCAGTGGGAGAACTCTTTCACCCAGGAAAGGAGAGCATGGTTTAGAAACCCTGCAGCAGTCACTGCAGCTGCAACTTCCATTTTTGGAGCCTTCTACCTAGAGCCCATGGGGGAAATTAGGTGCTGATCTAAATCTCAGCTCTGAGTGGCAGCCCTGGGAGACCTCCCCCGAAAGTCCCTGGGGGAATTGAGCCCTGATCTGGGTCTCAGCCCTGAGCTTGGCCCTGAAAAAGAACTCAAAAATCAGGTAACGAGATTGAAAAATATCCCAAAAGGGGAAAATAATAAGGCAATAGCAGGTTACTTTCTTGGTGAGTAGGTATTTTCTTCCATACGTTCAGATAAGGAAGAATAATTTAGGACTTCAGAGGAAGACTTAATAGTCAAGGCTTCTGAATGCAAAAACTTCAAAATAAATATGTAATGGTATCAGGCCATGGAAGAGCTCAAAAAAGATTTTGAAAATCAAGTAAGAGAGGGGGAGGAATAACTAGGCGGGGGAGGAGCCAACATGGCAGAGTAGAAAAATTCACATATGCTAGCTCCGAACCCACAGCCCATGTATTTCCTCTAAAAAGAACTCCAAACAAATTCTGGAGGAGTGGAAGCCACGCAGCAACACAGTGAAGGAAATTTCCGTTCCAGAGAACCCTGAAAAACCCTCACCAAGGGTTCCTTGCACACCAGACAGGAGCCCAGCCCTTCCCTGGCCACGTGGCAAAGAGAGGAGCAAGCAGATCCGAGCAGGATTCAGGAACGGAATCACTGGTGGCCACAAAGGTCCCTCCACTCACAGGCGCTACAGGTCAGTGAGAGACACTTCTAGGCTGGCCGAGAGGGGAGGGGGGTGTCTCCATAACTCAAGCCCCCTCAGGAGGCAGTGGCAGCCAGGAGCTCACAGAGGAGACAGGAGCTCCTCGAGGAGGCAGGAGCTCAGCAGCAGCTCCATTACAGAAGGTCTGTGCATAAACCTCCTGAAGGAACTGAGCCTGGGGGACAACCCTGCCCCTACCTGAGAAGCTGATTAAATCTTATCCTGAATAGCAGCCAGGCCTGCTGCTGAAAGCCCTGAGGATGGGAAGCAGCATTTAAATCTCAGACCCCAAGGACTAGCTGTGCAGATCAAGGTGGGGGTGGAGAGGAATCTCAGAAGTCAAGTAACTGGCTGGAAAAATGACCAGAAAAGGGAAAAAATATAAGAACATAGAATGATTCCGCCATTCCTCTCTGACGGGGAAGAAAACTGCTTACCATCAGGTAAAGACATAAGAGTCAAGGCCTCTGTATCCCAAACATCTGAAATAAACATCCAATGGGCTCAGGCCATGGAAGAGCTCAAAAAGCAATTTGAAAATCAAGTTAGACAGGTGGAGGAAAAACTGGGAAGAGAAATGAGAGAGATGCAAGAAAAGAATGAAAAATGGGTCAAAATATGTTGATAAAGGAGACCCAAAAAAATGCTGAAAAAAATATCACCTTGAAAAATAGGCTAACTCAATTAGTAAAACAGGTTCAAAAAGCCAATGAGGAGAAGAATGCTTTCAAAAGCAGAATTAGCCAAGAGGAAAAAAGAGGTTCAAAAGCTCACGCAAGGAAAAAGTTCTCTCAAAATTAGAATGGAATACATGGAGGATAATGACATTCTAAGAAACTGAGAAATCATAAAACAAAACCAAAAGAATGAAAAAATGGAAGATAATGTGAAATATCTCACTGAAAAAACAACTGATCTGGAAAATAGATCCAGGAGAGACAATTTAAAAATTATGGGAATACCTGAAAGCCATGATTTAAAAAAGAGCCTAGACACCATCTTTCATGAAATTGTCAAGGAAAACTGCCCTGATATTCTAGATCCAGAGGGCAAAATAAGTATTCAAGGCATCCACTGAAAGAGATCCAAAAAGAGAAATTCCTAGGAACATTGTGGCCAAATTCCAGAGTTCCCAGGTCAAGGAGAAAATATTGCAAGCAGCTAGAAAGAAACAATTCCAGTATTGTGGAAAGATAATCAGGATAACACAAGATCTAGCAGCTTGTACATTAAGGGTTCGAAGGGGATGGAATAGGATATTCCAGAATTCAAAAGAACTAGGTTTACAACCAAATATCATTTACCCAGCAAAACTGAGTATAATACTACAGGGGAAAATATGGTGTTTCAATGGAATCGAGGACTTTCAAGCATTCTTGATGAAAAGACCAGAGCTGAAAAGAAAATTTGACTTTCAAACACAAGAATGAGAAGAAGCATGATAAATTAAACAGCAAAGAGGAGTCATAAGGTACTTACCAAAGTTGAACTGTTTACATTCCTACATGGAAAGACATTATTTGTAACTCTTGAAACTTTCCAGTATCAGCATAGTTGGTGGGATTACACACATGCACACACACACAAATGCTCACACATGAACACACGTGTGCGCACACACACATACACACACGCACGCACACACAGAGACAGAGAGCACAGAGTGAATTGAATCGGATGGCATCATACCTTAAAAGATATCAAGGTTAATGGTGAGAGAGAAATGTAGTGCGAGGTGAGAGGGTGAAATGGAATGGTGTACATTATCTCTCATAGAAGAGTCAAGCAGGAGACTCTTTAGTGGAGGGAAAAAGAGGAGAGATGAGAAAAAAAAACATGAAGTTTACTCTCATGACATTCAACTAAAGGAAGGAATAAAATGCACACTCATTTTGGTATGAAAACCTATCTTACAATACAGGAAAGTGGGGGAGAAAGAGATAAGCAGGGTCGGGGGGATGATGGAAGGGAGGGTAATGGGAGGAGGGAGCAATTTGAAATCAACACTCAGGGAAGGACAGGATCAAAAGAGAGAATAAAAACAAAGGGGGGCAGGATAGGATGGAGGGAAAAATATATTTAGTCTTAAACAACACGACTATTATGGAAGTCATTTGCAAAACTACACAGATATGGCCTATATTGAATTGCCTGCCTTCCCAAAGGCAATGGGTGGGGAGAGAGGGATGGGGAGAAGCTGGAAGTTAAAGTTTTAGGACCAACTGTTGAGTATTGTTCTTGCTACTAGGAAATAAGAAATACAGGAAATGGGGAATAGAAAGTTATCTGGCCCTACAAGTCCAAAGAGAAGATGGGGTCAGGGAAGGGAGAGATGATAGAAGAGAGGGCAGATTGATGATATGGGTAATTAGAATGTCCAGTGTATTGGGGACGGGCGAGGGGACAAATGGGGAGAAAAGTTTGGAACCCAAAATTTTATGAAAATGAATGTAAAAAGTTAAATAAATAAATTTATATTTAAAAATAGAGAGGGGGGAGGAAAAATTGGGAAGAGAAATGAGGGAAATACAAGAGAAGCATGTAAAATGAGTCAACAGCTTGCTAAAGGAGATCCAAAAAATGCTGAAGAAATTAAGTCCTTAAAAAAAACAGACTAACTTTGGCAAAAAGCCAGTGAGAAGAAGAGTGCTTTAAAGAGCAGAATTAGCCACATGGAAAATGAAGTCCAAAATCTCACTGAAGAAAATAGTTCTTTAAAAATTAGAATGGAACCAATGGAAGCTAATGACTTTATGAGAAGCCAAGAAACTACAAACCAAAATGACAAGAATCAGAAAAATAGAATATAATGTGAAACATCTCATTGGAAAAACAACTAACCTGGAAAATAGATGTAGGAGAGAAAATTTAAAAATTATGGGACTACTTGAAAATCACCAGAACAAAAAGAGCCTAGACATCATTTTTCATGAAATTATCAAGGAAAACTGCCCTGATATTCTAGAACCAGTGGGCAAAATAAATATTGGAAGAATCTGCCACTCACCTCCTGAAAGAGATTCAAAAAGAGAAACTCCTAGGAATATTTTAGTCAAATTCCAGAATTCCCAAGTCATGGAGAAAATACTGCAAGCAGCTAGAAACAATTCCAGTATTGTGGAAATAGAATGAGGCTAACACAGGATATTGAAACTTCTACACTAAGGGATCAAAGGTCTTTGAATATGATATTCCATAAGTTAAAGGAAGTAGGAGTAAAAGTAATAATCACCTATCTATCAAAACTGTGTATAATACCTCAGGGGAAAAAATGATCATTCACTGATATAGAGGATTTTCAAGCATTCTTGATGAAAAGGCCAGACCTGGAAAAAAAATGATTTTCAAACACAAGAATCAAGAGAACCTTGAAAAGTTAAACTGGAAAGAGAAATCATAAACGACTTTCTAAATTTGAACTTTTCATATTCCTACATGGAAAGATAATATTTGTAACCCTTGAGATTTTTTTCAGTATTTGGGTAGTTGGAGAGATTACACACACACACACACACACACACACACACACACACACACACACACACACACACACACACACACGTATATATAGAGAGAACAAAGTGAGTTGAATAAGAAGGGATGATATTAAAAAAATAAAATTAAGGGATGAGAGAGGAATATATTGGGAGGAGAAAGGGAGAAATTGAATGGGGCAAATTATTATTCAAAAATGAGGTAAGAATAAGTTTATTCAATGATGGAGAAAAAGGAGGAGCTGAGAGGGGGAAAAAGTGAAGCTTTTTCTCTTCACATTTGGCTTAAGGAGGGAACAACATGCTCACTCAATTTGGTATGAAAATTTATATAACACTACAGGGAAGTAGGGGAGAAGGGGACTGTTAGGGTGAGGGGGATGATAGAAGGGAAGGCAAATGGGAGAAGGGAATAATTAGAAGCAAACACTTATGGGGAGAGATAAGGTAAAAAGAGAGAATGGGATACATGGAAGGCCAGATAAGATGGAGGAAAATATGGTTAGTCTTTCACAACATGACTACTATGGAAGTCTTTTGCAAAACTACACATATACAACCTATATTAAATTGCCTACGTTCTCAGTGGGGATGGATGGGGAGTGAGAAAGGAGGAGAAGATGGAATTCAAGGTATTAGTAAAGACTGTTGAGAAATAATTTTGCATACAACTGAAAAATAAGAAATACAGGTAAAGGAGTATAGAAATCTGTCCTACCCTACTAGAAAAGACAGAAGATGGGGATAGAAGAAGGGAGGGGTTTGATAGAAACGAGGGCATATACATATGAAGGTATATGTATACACATGCCTATACATACAATTTTACATACACTTACAGATATCAATAATCATAGTCATATATAGAAATATACATTCAAATGCATCTAAGACTATACTATGGTTATTTACCCTCTATTTCTCTAAGTGCAGATAACCTCTTCCTTCATAAGGCCAATTCTTTCCACAGTTTTTCAAGTCCATCAACTCATCATTTCCTACACCACAGCAGTATTCCTGCCTTATGCAATCTGTTGTTTTAAACAATTCAAAACATAGATAAATATGACTTACGCATAGCATTATTTCTATATTTTTCTCTTTAAATTAAATCTATTTCAGACTTAACTTAGCCTGAGATGATTACCACTATTGCTATTTCTATTTCATGTTTGTGGATAGGATAGGAATAGGATAGGAAAAAAATTTCTTATCACTCGAGTCCTCTACTTTACCTCTGTCTGCTATCTTTCCCTTCTATTACTTAACCCGACCCCCCCTCCAAGGAGTCTTACTTTACCCTCCCATTACCATTAATATAGACACTCTTCTATAACCCCCTTTAACCTATTTCCTCACCATCCTCATTGAAGATCACTCCCTTAGTCTATCTCCTCTCCTTATCCCCTTAGAATTTCTGAATTTAGAAGACTTTAATACTCTTCTACACAAATTTGTATTGTTCTCTCTTGATCCTAATCCAAATGAATGTAGGTTTATGAACATAGGTTTCTGGAAATATCAACCATCTAATTCCTCTCTATCCTCTCTTCCTCTCATAATTGATTTGTATAAGATAATTGCTCTGTTTAGCTGTTCCTAAATGGCTGTATTTAAAAAAAATCATGGACTCATATATACCTCAATATTTCTTATGGATTAACCAATTAGTAACAACAAACTTACACTTACATGATGAATTTTACACATGCAAAAAGTAAAACATCTGGGCTTATTATATACCTTGTAATTAGTCTTTGGTATGTATCTTGTGTTTCTGTTGGCTATTGTGTGCCAAATTTTTGACCAATTTCAGATTTTTTAAAATTAGAATCCCAAAAGTCTTACAATATGCTAAATATGATTTACTTTGAAATGTGGAATTGTGCTTAGCTTTGCTGGGTGTGATATTTTTAACCAGAACCTCTTTTATTTTATTCTGCAACATACAGTGTTACAAAACTTGCAAAGTTTTGCCACCCCTAGGTCGGGTGTGATTCTTATTGCAGTGCTGTGAAAATTGATTAATTTACTCTTGTTCCTCATATTTTTACTCTGGATTTCATCAATTTAACTATGATATGCCTGTGAGAGTAGGAGTTCCGTGTAGTATCTCATTCACTCCAGTCACTGGTGACTGGAGAATTTTTTTTTTCATTTCTACTTTTCCCTTTATCCTAAAGAGTCGACAATTTACTTAAATTTTTCTTTTATTGTTATATAAAGATTTTTTTATCGTATTTTTCAGGTAACTTAATTATTTTTGTTTTATCTTCTCCAGATCTATTGTTTTTCTTATGGGATGTTTCACATTCCCTTCTACTTTTTCATTCTTTTTATTTTGTTTTATAATTTCTTGACATCTTAAACTTCAGTAGCTCCTCCTTTACCAATTATAATTTTTGAGGAATTATTTTCCTCTTTAAGATTTTGCATCTCCTCTTCTAATTGGTTAATATCCTATTCATAATCTTGTTTTTTGCTTAGATTGTTCTTATTTATCTATCTATTTATTTTTTCCACAATTTTTCCTCATTTGATTTTTGATGTATTTTTTTTTAATTTCTTCTCTGGGATTTCCAGTTCTTGGAGAAAAGATGGCAGAGTGATCAGTAATTACTTTCTCCCTCCTCTTGTTGACCTGGAAGTACACAGAGAATATCTCCCTGGGAAAATTCTGGAACAGTGGGAGCAGAAGAAGAGGTAAACAGTCTCTTAGCCTGAGAGGCTAGGAAAATTGCTAAGGAGTGTCCCTCTTGCTGTGACTGAAGGGGACCAGTGCAGGACCAGAGCTGTCCTAGATAGCCTCACTCAGCAAACTGGGAGAAGATACTGAGCCTTGGGGGTGAGGAGTAGTAAAGCCCTCAACCACCAACACCAGGACACCAGGCATGCTTCAGCAAACCAGAGGAATCAGGAAGACACTAATGCAGAGAGGATTACCAACCACTGAACTTGCCTATGTTCTGGCTCAGCAGAGGAGACTTCCTATGGCAAGACCAGCCCTCCCCCACATTTAACACAGCTAACTACAGGATAACTCCAGTGAAAATCAAAAGACTTCACCTGGCCTCAATTTTCAAACTCCAGTCAGCTCAGCACTTTAGCTTTTAGCTGAAAGAACCAGAGGCCACAACACACAAAGCCTCAAGTTTAGACACAAGAACTGTGGGACAGAGTCCCCCACTGGACAGATGCAGACATCTACTTTAATAGCCAGGAAAAGTGTGATCATCATGAGTAAAAAGCAAAGCATAAAAGACAATAGAATCTTTCTATCAGGACAAGGACCAAAACATGAATGTCAAAGAGGTCATCATTGAGACTGTACTTCTATATGAAATATCAGAATGGAATGTGAACTGGCCTGAAGCACAGAGAGCATTCTTTGAAGAGCTCAGAAAGAATTTTAAAAGCCAAATTAGAGAAATAGAAGAAAAACTGATGAATGGTTTTAAAAATAGGAAAAATAGAAATCACAGAAGAATTTAAAAGGAAAATTGGACAAATGGAAAACCTAACTGGAGAAAATAACTACTTCAATGGAACAAACAGAGAGATGGAAAAGGAGATGCATAAGTAAACTGAAGAAAACAATTTAATAAAAATTAGAATGGGGCAAGTAGAAGCTAAGGACTCTATGACACATGAAAATCAGTCAAGCAGAAACTAAAGAATGAAAAGATAGAAGAAAATGTAAAATATCTCATTGGAAAAACAACTGACCTGGAAAATGGATCCAGGAGAGAAAATTTAAGGATTATTGGTCTACCTGAAAGACATGATGAAAAAAGAGCCTGGACAATACCTTCCAAGAAATCATCAAGGAAAATTGCCCAGAAGCCCTAGATCCAGAGGGGAAAATAGTCAGTGTCCACTTCCTAAAAGTGATTCCAAATGAAAAACATCGTTGCCAAATTCCAGCACTATCGTTGCCAAATTCCAGAACTATCAAGTGAAGGAGAAAATACTGCAGACAGCCAGAAAGAAAAAATGTCAAATATCAAGGAGCTACAGATGGGATCACACAGGATCTTGCAGTTTCTACAGTAAAAGACTGGAGTGATAGGAATATGCTATTCCATAAGGCAAAGGAGCTGGGACTACAACCAAGTATCAATTACCCAGAAAAGTTAGGCACAATACTTCAGGGAAGGAAATGGACATTCAATGAAATAAAGTATTTCCAGACATTCCTGATGAAAAGGACAGAGTTCAATAGAATTTTCGATCTTTAAACACATGTCTCAAGAGAGGCATCAAAAGATAAAATGGGGGAAAAATACTTGTTATTCAATATGGGCAAACTGTTTACAACCCTATAAGGGAAGATGATACTTGTTAATCTTGAGAATTGTATATTTATTATGATATATAAAAGGGACATACCTAGCTAGAGGGAGAGTATATAAGGTAAATGACAAGATGAAAACAAATGTATATTTAAGTGCCCAAAGCAATTGTAATGGGAGACGTGCAAGTGAGGAGGCAGAAAAAATGTAAATTACAACTCAGGAAGGGGCAGAAAAATATATTACAGTAGAGAGAAAGAGGGGAGGGAGATGAGCATTGTTTGAGAGGTACTCTTATTTGAATGGGTTCAAGGATGGAATAACAAACTGAGTTAAATATAGAAATACAACTAGTTCAATAGGCAGTAGGAAGGGAAAGGAGAAAGAAAAGGGAGGGGAAAGAAGGGGAAAAGTAGTAAGGGAAAAAGGTAGTAAAAGGGAGGGGACTGAAAAAGGGAGGAAAGACTGAGGGAGGCACTGGTCAAAAATTAAAACAGTATTGTGGAGCGGAAGGGAAAAAGGAGAACTAAAAGCATAAACAGGGGAAAAGGGATGGAGGGAAAAACAGGAGAGTAATCATAACTGTAAATGTGAATGGGATGAACTCTCCCATAAAATGGAGACTAATAACAGAATGGATTAAAAAACATAATCCAAAAATATGTTGTTTACAAGAAACACATTTGAAATGGGGGCATACATACAGGGTAAAGGTAAAAGGTTGGAGCAGAACACATTGTGCTTCACCTGATGTAAAAATAGAAGGGGTAGCAATCCTATTCTCAGACAAAACAAAAGCAGAACTAAATCTAATGAAGAGAGATAAGAAAGGAAACTATATCCTGCTAAAAGGCATGATAGACAACAAAGCAATTTCCTTATTAAACGCATATACTCCCAAGTGGTCTAGTATCCAAATTCTTAGAAAAGTTAAAAGAGTTACAGGAAAAAATAGATTTCAAAACTATACCAATGGAGAACCTCAACCTTCCCCCTCTCTGAACTTGATGAATTTAACCTCAAAATAAATGAGAAAGAATTTAAGGAGGTGAATAAACTCTGAATAAGGCAGATATGATAGATCTCTGTAGGAAACTGAAAGTGGATAGAAAGGAATTTACCTTCTTCTCAGAGCTATATGGCACATATACAAAAATTGACCAGGTCCTAGGTCATAAAAACCTCACACACGAGTACAGAAAGGCAGAGATAGTCAATGCATCCTTGTCAGGTCATCATGCAATAAAAATTATATGTAATGAAAGGCCATGGAAATATAAAACCAAAATCATTTGGAAACTAAACAATCTAATCCTAAAGAATGATTGGAATAAACAATAAATTATAGAAACAATCAACAACTTCATTCAAGACAATACCAATGATGCCAACCTGCCAAAACTTACTGGATACTACAAAAGCAACTCTTAGGGAAAGTTTTATATCTTGGAATACCTACATGAATAAAATAGAGAAGTAGAAAATTAATGAACTGAGCATGAAGCTGAAAAAACTAAAAAGTAACAAGTTGAAAATCCCTAAGTAAATACCAAATTAAATACCAAACCAAAGAAGAGATTAATAAAATTGAAATTAATAAAACTCTTAAACTAATAAGTAAAAGTAAGAGCTAGTTTTATGAACAAAACAATAAAATTGATAAACTTTTGGTCAATTGGATCAAAAAAAAAGAAAGAAGGAAACCAAACTACCTGTATCAAAACTGCAAAGGGTGAACTAACCTCCAATGAGAAGGAAATTTAAACAATAACTAGCAATTACTTTGCCCAACTGCATGCCTATAAATCCAGCAATCTAAATGAGATGGATGATTATTTCAAACAACTATCAATTTCCCAGATAAACAGAAGAGGAAGTTGAATATTAAATAACTCCATCTCAGAAAAAGAAACTGAAGAAGCCTTCAATGAACTCCATAGGAAAAAAAAACAAAACAAATCTGCAGGGCCCCAAGGATTTAAAAGTGAATTGTATCAAACATTTGAAGAATAGTTAATTCCAATACTGTATAAGACTCTTTGGGAAAATTGTCAAAGAAGAAGTCTTACCAAAATCTTTTTATGATACAAAGATGATTCTGATGCCTAATTCAGGAAGAGTCAAAACAGAGAAAGAAAATTATAGACCAATTTCTCTAATGAATGTAGATGTAAAAATTTTATATAAGATACTAGCAAAAAGAACAACGCAACTTATCATAAGAATGATACATTATGATCAGGTAGGATTTACACCAGGAATGAAAGACTTATTCTATATAAGGAAAACTACTTTCATTATTGACCATATCAATAACAAACTAACAGAAACCACATGATTATCTCAATAAATGCAGAAAAACCTTTTGACAAAATACTACACCTATTCCTATTGAAAATGCTGGAAAGCATCGGAATAAATGGCATTTCCATAATAAGTAGTATTTACCTAAAACCACCAGCAAGCATTATATGCTGTGGGGATAAGCCACATGCATTTCCAATCATATGAGAGGTGAAACAAGGATGTCCAATATCACGACTGTAATTCCATAGGGTATTACAAATGCTTGGAGTATAGAATGTGTTCAGGGAGCACAAGTACTTTTGGTGTGATGACTGCCAAGCCCTTTTCAGGGCTCTTTCCACCTTTGGGGTCCACTTGTTCTGCCTGACTCTCACCTGTACCTCCAAGAAGCTTCAACATGCTCAGTGGCCACACCGAGGTAAATCATTTCGGCAGACAGGCAAAATCATGTTGAGGGTAACCAAGAGTTCTCATACCCATTGGTGAGTTAGCGAGGGTGTCTACCCCAAGCATGCGAAGACTTCATCTAGGGAAATGGGTAGATGAGAATTTATTCCAATGGCCATGAAAGCAGATGAAGCAAGTGATGTGAGCTTGGTTAGACACTGAAGATGCCAAGTCATCCACTATATCCTGAGCCATCACCAGTCATCTGGACTCTGCCCTGCCCCTGGACTATGATGACTCAGGAGGAGAGAGTGAGACTGACATCTTTGTGCAACTCTGCCTCACTTAAATCCAATTTATGCACACATCAAAAGACATCACCCATATCAATTCACTATTATTTCTCAAAGTCCTGTGGTGACAGGTAAGTAATGAAGTAGCAGGAGCAGATACCCTGAGAGCTGTGGTCACAAACCTATACATAGGCAGCCTAGGTCATAGGGTCATGTCTCACTGGAAGAAGCAGTGGGACTTGGCAGTCCCCTGGGTGTCTGAGCAGCCTTTTAAAGATCACACTGCTCACCTCCTGGTGTGAGAAAAAGTTCCTTAAACAATGTCTCCTTATCCAATCATGGCATGATTACTACAGCAGGCAGGGAATCCCATTATGTGGTTGAAACACAAAAAATGTATGAAAACATCTGCAAAGATGATTTGTCTCACCATCAGCATATGGAACATGCACACACTAATAGACAACACAAAATCCAGTAGATTTGAAGGAACTGCTCTTATTGAAAGAGAACTCAACAGGTATTCCATTCAAATAGAAGCCCTGAGTGAAACAAGGTTGGCAAATGAAGGCCAGCTTACTGAAGTTGGAGCTGGACACACCTTTTTCTGGAGTGGGCATAGCAGAGGGGAGTGCTGTGAAGTTGGCATGAGTTTTGCAATCAAAACTAATATAATCAGCAAACTGGTATGTCTTGGTGAATGACAAGCAGGTGAATGACAGGTGCATGATAATGCAATTGCCACTCACAGGAAAACACCATGCCACCATCATCAGTGCCTATCCTCCCACTATGACAAACCCTGAGGAAGTCAAAGAAAAATTTTATGAAGACCTAGGGATCCTTATCATCAATATTTCAAAAGAGGACAAGCTTATAATACTGGGTGTTGGAGTAGACTTACACTACCAGATGTTGTAGGGAGTCTTAGGGAGGAATGGAGTTGGAAACAGTAACAGCAAAGGTCATTTACTGCTGAAGACTTGTGTATCACATGACCTTCTTATCACCAACACTGTCTTCCATTTTCCTGAATGCAATAAAAATTCATGGATGCGCCCTCCCAGGAAACACTGGCATCTAATAGATTATGCGATTGTAAGGAGGAGAGAGAGAAAAGATGTGAGAATAACAAAGGCAATGTGTGGTGCAGAGTGCTGACTGATCATAGACTTATCCTTTTCAAGTTAAATATTCTTTTTTTTTTTAAATAAATTTATTTAACTTTTTACATGCATTTTCACAAGATTTTGGGTTCCAAAATTTTCTCCCCATTTGTCTCTTCCCCCCTCCCCAATGCACTGGACATTCTAATTACCCATATCACCAATCTGCCCTCTCT
>JAQQSK010008817.1:0-13344 GCA_028658325.1 Potorous gilbertii
GGGAGGGCTCATATTTTGGGATGAAGTGGACAAGACAGGGGAAGTTTTCTATTCCAGATCTTATATTGCCTCTTCAAGTTTCACTTAATTCTGTTATCTGACATTGATCCTAGTCAGTTTCCATTCTTCCCAAGTCCTCCCTTCCCTCACCTCTCTCACATTAATGCACTGGATCACTCTTTTCCAATGTAATATAAATGCCCCCAAATATAACCAAAGCAGCTACCCTATTATTCTTCACCTCTTGTTCCTTGGTAGACTTGGACAAATGTAGAAGATAGCTATGGAACAGAATGAAGCTAATCCAGAGTGTGCTGGTAAATGTTTAACAAGCATCTCCCCCTCAAAAATTTGTACAAAGGGCACTTTTTAAAACTCGGTCTATATTATTAACTGATATGTGACAGTTTCAATACACCACTGAAGCTAACTAACCCTTACAGAAATTAAGTTACTGATATTCACTAATTAGAATAATTTTCTAATTAGCTAAGTTAAATGGCCACAGAAATATTTCAACATATATTTCTTTTGGGACATATAAATCATAACAATATGGCAGCTCTAAATATGTGAATTGAAATACAGTGGAGTCATATAATTATGATCTCAGCATTGGAAGAGTCCTTAGGTGTCATCTATTCCTATTCATAATAGAACAGGAATTCCCTATATAATATCCCTAACAAATGGTCATCAAGTCATTGCTCAAAGGCTTCTTAGAGCAGAAAACTTCTGCCTTGAAGGTGGTGTATTCCAGTTATTTAGTAATCTTTAAGATGTTCTTGGCACTTAGCACAGTGTCTTACATATAATAGGTGCTTAATATATTTTTATTAACTGTTTAAAATTTACAGAATTGAATCCATTTACTTTAACTCATTAATTCATTAAATCAACAAATATACTGAATTGAGTTTATTAAAGATATTGGGGGAAGAGAGTAGTACTACATATGTACAAACAAATGAGAGAAAGACAGAGAGAGAGAGAGAGAGAGAGAGAGAGAGAGAGAGGATATATAGTTTATAAAAGATATTGTACCAAGAGAACGTTTTTAGGTGAAGGAGAGTTCCAGCACTGAATAACAATGGACAGAACAGAGAGGGAATTAAAGATGAGGGGAGTATGATAAGACAGTCCCTTAATTCTCCAAAAATGTTCTACATGAAGCTAGTCCTACACAGGTATAATTTTGCCTCCAATAGAGAGTTTGTCTCTGTTAGGTCTGATAGTTAGATGGCAGAATGGTTAGGCTAATGAATCTGAAGTCAGGAAGACATAACCTCAAATCCTGCCACAGACACTAGCTGTGTAACCCTGGATAAATCACTTAGCCTCAGTTTCATCCCCTATAAATTGAAGATAATAGTGCCTCAGAGGACGGTTGTGGGGGTGAAGTGAAGTAACATAGATAAGGCACTTTGAAAACCTTAAGCACTATAACTTAGCTATACTGTTATATATGAGCTATTATTGTAGAGATATAACATGTTGCATTGAAAAGGGGTGATCCAGGACCTGTGGTTTCAGGGGAATATAGAAAGAATGAAAACCATGACAAGACTTAGATCAAAGTGAGATAACAGAGTATACATGGTACAGATGGAGAAGTCAACACAAGACTGAGACAAAACTTACAGTCATGAAGAGGCCAATGATAGGAAGACCACAAGCTGTACTATGACAGTCTATGTTCTCTGAAATTTCTTTTGATGAGATTGAAGAGTAAATCTACCTTTCCTTGGTGGCCAAGAGGTAATACATAATACGTCATCATTACAATTCGTCTAAAACCAGATTGTCTGCTAGAAGTGATGAGTACATGGAACCTATAATCCTAACTAGGTTCTCAAATGCATACTTTTGCAAGGGGACTCAACTGAGACAGTGTAGATAGCTCAATATAAATTCATTTCTGCTACTAGATAAAATAGCTGCAAAGAACATCTTCTGATTTTAGATAAGTAGTGTCATCTTTCTCGATAACATTTGACAGAGGATGTGGGCAGCAATTTCCTAAGTTCCTTTCTTATCTTCATTTGATAATAATATGGAGCTTGCATTCCCTTAAAACCTCCAGATCTTTTTCAAATACTTATATCATTACATAGCTCTCATTTTACAGCTGTGAAGTTCCCGATTTTAGTATTTTTTACTTATCCATATTAAATTTTATCTTATTTGATTTCCTTTCATTCTAGCTTGTTCAAATCTTTTTTAATTCTGATGACTCTGCTTTTCAAAATATTTGTACTTTTCACCAGCTTTGTGTCATTTGTATATTTGTTGATCATGTCATCTATATCTTTAACCCACTGATAAAAATGTTGAATAAGACAGAGTCAACCTTAGGGATAATCTACTGGTGACTTTCTTCTGTCTTAGCACTGATCTCTTAATGACTATTTCTTAGTTTGGCCAACCAGTCCCAATCATCAAACCAGTATTACAGTCCAGCCCTCGTCTTTCTACATTTCCCAGAAACATTTCATGAAGGACTCTGCCAAATGCTTCACTAAGACTTAAGTATGCTAAATATATAGCATTCTCCTCATCTCCAATTTGAAAACCTGTCAAAATAGGAAAGAAATTAATCTGATATATTCTTGAAAGAACCAGGCAAATCCATCATGATCACTATTTCTTTTTCTAATGTTTATCAGTAATCTATTTAATAATAAATTTTAATTCCCCCTCAGGATTTGAAGTCAAGTTCACTACCCTATAGTTTGTAGAATATACTTGCTTTCTTCATTTGAAAGTTGGTGCAAGATTTGCTTCTCCTCTATCTTTCAAAGATCATTAATGATGTCTCAGAAATCATATTTACATATTCTTTACCCCAAATGGGGTCATGGAGAGTTGACATGACAAACACATAACAAAATGATTACTAAGGGGGTATATTCATATGACTAAAACACTATTGTATAAACTAGTTATAACATTCATCTGGACCTAGTGACTCAAGGGCAGTGATATCTACTATCACTATTCCTTCATTTATTTGAGGTTATGATTCCTCATTAGTCATTGATTTTCTCTTCTTTCTAGTCTATTGTTTGCTGGTAGAAACAGTGGGAAAGCAAAATCTTAAAAGCCCTTTTCCCCCTTAGCATAAATTGTCAAAGACCACTCATTCTAAAAATCTACACTCCTGATGGTATTATTAAAGGATCATAACACTTTTTCAAATTCATGCCCCATTACCTGCTCTTGCTTCTACCTTCTATACATGTCTTTTTTAAAAAAAGGTAACTTAGGCAGAAATATCCCTTTGATCTACGTTAGTTTCTTTAGATAGCTCCTTTTTTTTTGTCCTCATGGGAATTAGCTGTATTTAGAATTTCACAATTAATGATGTTCCCCAAATTGCTTATCTACTTTTTCCTTATGTTCAGGTGATAAATAGTATATGTCTATGTAGGAATGCTGTTTCTGACATGTAGCATGTACTTGTCATTGTGTGGCTGTAAGGGCAGAAGAATTTACATTTCTAGCCTTTTCTCCATTGACCCTTCTCTAAAAGAGACTTTATTTTCTGCCAAGAGGGGAAGCAAAAGATTGGAACCAGAAGCTAACCATTCTGCTCTCCTCAGAGAGAGGGGGATGGGGCTATAATTATATATCTATTTGTTCCTTAAATATTGTTGGTCTAAGGGATGTGGTTTTCAGGTTCAAGCTAACTTCTGATCACTGTTTCATTAATGAGGGAAGCAGGACCCTGAACTTTATTATAAAGTTTTGACTCTCTTCTTAGCAAATACCAATTACATAATGAATACACATAGCAAATAGCAAAGAAACCTATTTATCCAAGGGAAATAGCAAAAAACAAAACCAACAACAAAAACAAACCAGAAGTCAGAGAAAGCATACATAGAAGGATATATACTTGACAATATAGAATGAAGGATGTTTCCCATTGGGAATAAAGTATCTCAACTCAACCAAGAGAGACTCTGGGAAGAAACTAACATGAGAGGATCCAGCAGTTTGCATCAGATCTCTATCTCCAGCTTGCTACATGAGAGACTCTTGATTGAGCTGAGACAATATTATCTGGTATATATTCTCATACTTATATGTTCTATGACTTTTCTAATGCTTCTAGGATTGACTACAAACTCCCCAGTTGGTCATTCAATGCCCTTTACAATCTGGTTTCAGCCTACATATGTAGGCATTTATATGTTGCATTTACATATTACCTTCTCCCCAATGCTATAGGGTATGGTCCTTAATAGAAGTAAAGGTGTGAGGAAGAAAAAAGGCAAAATAAGAATATGTTATGGAAAGAAGTCTAATTTGGTTGGAATGTAGAATATATAAAAAGAGTCTTATTTGAAAAGACTGGAAAGGTAGAATGGCATAGTAAGCTGAATGCTAGGATAAGGAATTTGTTACTTATTCATTAGTATAGCAAGGACTGTCCCCAATATATAGCATGAGGGTGTCATTGTGAGGTTCAAAGGGAGGCACAATAAACATTTCTATTCTCTTCCCATCATGACCACCACCCTTTTCCAAGGCAGACTTTATTTTCTAGAGAAAGTAGAAGGTGATAACAAAAGTGTAGTTACTCTGTTCTCTTTAGAGTATAGGGAGTACAGGGCTAGAATTATATCTATCTGATCCCTTAAATATTATTAGTCTAGGAGACATGATTTTTAGATTCAAGGTAAACTTCTGATCTGTTTATTGATGGGGGAAAAAGAACCCTAAGCTTCATATTCAAGGCTTGACTTCCTTCCTACTGAATACCAGTTACACAATAAACACACATGGCAATTAACAAAGAAACCCATTTATCTAAGTCAAAAACAAAACAGAAACCAAAGAAAGTATACCTAGGAGAATATATACCAGACAATACAGAGTTGAAGAATCTCTCCTTTTGGGATAAAGACAACAGTATAACCGAGAGAGTCCTAGATTTCATCTAAAGGGAAGTTATTCAAACTCTCTAGCGTAACTGGGCATAGGGGCATGATGAAGATAGCTAGTTCCTCTCACGTCATTTTGCCAATCTTTTCAATTTGAAGTGGGGTTGGCATTGTTCATGTTCTCTCTTGAAGCTGGAACCTGAAGCAAGTACAGAATGCAAAGAATTTCAAGAAGAAGAAGAAACTTGAAACTTGAAAAACTTTTCAAGGTATTAAAGAGATTTGAAGCATTTCAGAGAGAGGCTCTACTCTCTTTCACTCTTAACAGCTGCTCCCTGCTCCTTACATAGGCATAGAATGTTGACCACCACCAATAGGGGAAAAGTCTGATATCAATGGACTTTGGGACATGGGTTATATTGATTAATGGCAAACCAATAAAGATTTTGGGATAGATAAATAATTTAACTACAGTAGGGAATTAGAAAGATAACTTGATCAATGGCTGAAGTATGCATTGGAGAGGGGAGAAACTAGGGGAAGGAAAATCAGTTCAGAGATTACTACAACAGTCTAGAAAAGAATTATTGGAAATTTAAACCAGAGTGGTGAGTCTTCCCAAAATTACTCTATTGGGTATACATAGACTAGAAAATGTCATTAGCACATTACTATTCTTCATTAGCATATCACTCTATATACATACATGTGTATATATGTATGTGTATATATGTGAATGTGTGCATGTGTGTGCGTGTGCACGTGCATGTGTGTGTGTAGACACAAACCACAAAAGCCCGTCTTCAATTAAAGAGGCAGCTAAGTGGCCTCACAGATATAGCCCACTTGGCCTGGAGTTAGTTCAGTCAGTTCAATTCTGTCCAACTCTTTATGACTCCACTTGGGATTTTCTTGGCAAAGATACTTGAGTGGTTTGTCATTTCCTTCTCATTTTACAGATGAGGAAACTGAGGTAAACAGGGTTAAGTGACTTGCCCAAGGTCACAGGTAAGTGTCTGGGCTGGATTTGAACTTGGGTCTTCCTGACTCCAAACTTGTTGGTCTATCCATCTAGCTTCTGGGAGTCAAGAAGATTTGAATTCAAATATGATTTTAGATACTTACTAGCTGTCTTATCCAAGATAAATTACTTAACCCCTTAATTGCCTCAATTTCTTCAACTGCAAATAGGAGAAATGATAGTGTCTTCTTTATGGGGTTGTAGTATGAGATAATATTTGCACACGAGATAATAAAATGTAAATAAAAAAAAGTACTTAGCATAGTACCTTGCACATAGTGGATGCCACATAAATACTTTTATTTTTTCCTTCCAATCTTTCATTGCTTGCTTTATAGAGATTTAAGGTAGTTTTTCCTGTGCTTAGGCCAATAGTTTCAGAGTCACCATTTCAACAACACAAAAGGGATTTTCTTTGTTTACTCTGATTAAAGAGTCCATCTTGTACTGTTTGGGAATCTAGACTCAAAGGGTATGTGTTTGTATGTTCATGCACACATATATGCATATATACACATATATATGTGTGTACATATACATACTGTTGTCCTTTGTTCTCAAAGAAGACAAAAATGACATCAGTATGCTAGAGTCAAGTTTCAGTGTGTTCAATTGTGGTTGATCAGACCAATACAAGCTTGGAATGTTCTACCACAGGGCACAAATAGTCTTTGTGAACATATGGGGGTGGATATTCCAATATGTGCATCCTACATTTCCTTTGAGCTGTTTCATTTCTGCTTTGCTCATAGAGAGCAGCACCTACTCTGATGTGGGCACAGCATAACAAGTGGTCCTGTTCCAGAGTCTCTTATGTCACACAATCAGTTCCAAAATTCTTAAGACAGACTTTGAGAGTGTCCATGTATCTCTTCTTCTGACCACAATGTGAATGCTTGCCCTGTGTGAGTTCTTCATAAAAGAGTCTTTTGTCAAGCACATATTTTGCTTTCAAACATTGTGGCCAGTCCATTTGAGTTGTGCTGCCTGAAGCAGAGTTTGAATGCTTGGTAGTTTAATTCAAGAAAGGACTTCAGTGTCTGGCATCTTATCCTGCCAGGTGATCTTCAGAATCCTCCTAAGACAATTCAAATGGAAGTGGTTCAGTTTGCTGCTTGACAACACCAGGAGAAATGCCAGGAGTAGAATAAAGGTATGTACCCAAGATTTGTAGATCTGATCAAGGTCTTTGATACTGTCAGTCATGAAGGCATTTGGAAAATTATGTCAAAATTTTACATATGTATGTGTGTATATACATATATATGTGAGTATGTGGGTATACACACATATGTGTATGTATGTATATATGAAGCATAATCATGTTACCCTGAATCATAGAAAATTAGAATTTGAAGGGACCTCAAAAGTCTTTTATTGGGGTTTCCCTTAAACCTGTTGAATTATAAGAATAGACCTAGCACTTCCCTTTGTTTTAAACCCTTGTAGTTAGGAGTACTTGTTGAACCCTATAAGGAGTGCATCAAAGTGGCAAATAATTATGAAATCAACCAAAAGTGATTTTTTAAGAGAGTCTAGTAATTTCAAGATACATTAACGAGGTTACTATCCTACTGACATTCATGCTCCTAATATTTCAATGCTATAGGAGCTTTTCACATTCAGTAAAACCACATTATCTCACTCCACTAAAGGCTTCATTAATCAACACAGACAATGGTTCAGCTTTTCTTTGAGTCCAAGGATTTGGATCTTCAAGCCTTTTACCTTCTTTAAGTGCTTCTCTCTGTCAACAAAGGGTCTGATCCCACAGCTCCTCTGTGTGCATAATTCCAATTGACTTCAATGAGAGTTGTAAGCATATAAGAGCTCTAATATAGAACTTGGCAAAATAAATGAATCTCTACCACATTTTTTTTTTTATTGTTGCTATTGTTAAATTTAGCTGTAATAGAAAACTCCATCTTTTGGGAAATTATATGCTATTGTTTAAATTAATTAGATAAAATGGCAGATATTCACAAATTAAAGAATGTTATACCTTTTGATAGACTAGTTTAGAAAAGATTCTTATTATTATAAATTTAATTAGATGAGTCCCACAAAATGTTTGTGGACAAATTGGACTTAACAACCTCATGCTTTCTGATCCTTTACTCTTTCTCTCCTCTCTTTTTCTCTGCTATTTACTCTTCTTTTGCTCATGGCTCCTCTTTTTGTATCTGTTCTTCTGGCTCCAGGATTATCCAGCATTTTGGTTTCCATCCCATAATATCTTTTTTCCTTTACTGTATATATTATACATCCATACACCAAGTGTTTTTTAAAAGGTCAGGCCATTCTGATAACTTAATCTAATCTATGTGTGTTATGTTTCTTGACTCCAACAACAATGGGCAAAACACACATGGAAAATATTTGTGATCTTGCATTAATCTTTCATGTAATTAATTTAATTTATGCTAGTAATATAATAATAAGGTTAAAAAGTTATCATATACTAAGTTATGAAGTAAAAGCCATGATCCAAGATAACGTCTAGCTACATTATTGTATGACATTTGAAAAGTATAAATATAAATTTTTATATCCAGGTACAGAAAATCAATTTCATCAGTACAAAATGAAGGGAAACAAGGACATATAATTTATCTTTAAATGATCTGGGGGTTTTAGTAAACTATAGATTCAATAAGAGTCAATATTGTGATATTGCTATTCCAAAAGCTAATGAAACCTTAATCTGCACAGAAGCAAGGTGTTCAGAATTAGGAGTTAAAAACTATATTCTCACCTGGTCCTCATCTGGAGTATTGTGTTCAATTTGGGGTATAAGATATTGACGCAAATTGAAAATCTGAGGAATATCAAGAAAATGACAACCACTACAGCCTTGAAATCA
The DNA here is from genome assembly GCA_028658325.1 of Potorous gilbertii. Classification (NCBI taxonomy): domain Eukaryota; kingdom Metazoa; phylum Chordata; class Mammalia; order Diprotodontia; family Potoroidae; genus Potorous; species Potorous gilbertii. Next base: position 8,774 of record JAQQSK010008817.1, read on the forward strand.
TGCTATATGAGAATTGGTTGAAGGAACTTAGACTATTCGACAAAGAGCAGTATGATACCATGGAAGGATAAAAATTTAGAACCTGAAGACCGGGATTCAAGTTCTGACTTTCTTATTTATTACCTTCTCACCTTGTAGAAATCATTTACTATCCATAGGTACTGATTTCTTCAACTAGAAAATGAAGGTTTTGGACTAGATGACACTAAGGTTTCATCTAGTTCTTTGATCTGATAAGTAACTGAAAGGCTATCATGTGAAAGAGTATTTAAATTTCTGCTTAACCCCACAGAACAGAAACTAGGAGCAATGTGTGAGAGTTGCAAAGAAGCAAATTTAAACTTTTAAGGAAAAACTTCTTAAAAATTAGAGCCCATCCTCAGGTGGATTTCAGAAAAACCTGGAAAGACTTACATGAACTGATGCAAAGTGAAGTGAGAACCAAGAGAACATTGTACATAGTAATAGAAATATACTAAAAATGATCAAGTGACCTAGCTCTTCTCAGCAATACAATGATCCAAGAAAATTTCAAAGGACTCATGATGGAAAATGCTATCCAATCCAGATGAAGAACTGATGTAGTCTAAATGCAGATCAAAGCATACTATTTTCACTTTATTTTTTTCATGTTTTTTTCCTTTTGGTCTGTTTCTTTTCTTACAATATGACTAATAGGGAAATATGTTTTACACAATTTCACATATGTAACCTATATCAAATTGCTTACTATTTTAGGGAGGGGGAGGGGAGGGGGAAAATTTGGAACACAAAAATTTTTTTAAATTAATGTTAAAAATTGTCATTATATGTAATTAGAAAAAATATAATACTATTTAAAAAAGAAAAAAAATGATTCGAGTAATCCGAAAGTGGAATGTCCTACCTCAAAAATAGTATGTTGTCACTCATTTGATGTTTTCAAGCAAAGTTTTGTTATAAAGCATAGATGTTTGTTTAAATAAGAGTTGGACTAAATAACCTCTGTGACTCCTCCCAACTCTGACATGGTATTGTAGCACCCCCTGTAGTGGTGCAGGACCACTTCCCCTAATTCCCACTTGTATGAGCAGTCCAGATTTCTAGAAGTCAGTTGACGACTTCAAGAGTCCTAAAGTCAAAACAAGAAGAATTTATTAAGTGCCTTCTCTGCACCAGGAACTTGAATGCTAAGAAGTGGGGATACAAAGAAAGGCCAAAAAAATCCTGCTCTCAAGAAACTTCTAATTTAAGGGGGACATACAATTATGTGTAAACTAGATGTATACAGTAAAAATTGAGGATGATCAACAGAGGGAAGGCACTAAGGTTACTGAATACTAAGGAGTTTTTGAAGAAAGTAGGACTTTAGTTAAGACTTGAAGCCAGGTATGGAAATTTTTTATGGCATTGTTCTTAGCCCTGCATAGTTGAAAAACTATACCTATTGCTTAGAGACTGGATTAATTTAATGCTTGATTTAGGACCCGGGTTATGCTGACCAGAAATCCAGTCAGGTCCAAAGGTTGATGCAAAGAATGTAAGTAGTTTTCTCCCATTATACATCTCAAGCAACCCACATGTCTTATCTGGAAACTGCCTCTGTGCTGACCAATCAGCTACTGTTTCCTTGCTTCTTTGTTTGAATCCTGTAATATATGTAACTTACAAACACTTTTTGGCTCTCATCCTGTGTCTGATAACTTAATAAACTACTTTCCAAATTATTCCAGTTTAAGAATCTTTTGTTCTTAGTTCATAAATTGGTGTCAGAAATGGGATATTTGATGGTTGACCTAAGAGGTGGGATTTAACCTAGACAAGATCACTCTACACAGTAAGAGCCAGAAAGAACTCTTGTGGTTCAGGTGGAACACAGTCAAGTTGACTCTGGCTCTGGACTAGGTCTTAGGAATTTGGTCTCTGGGTGTCCAGAAAGTTATGAGGCTGTGTATTATCTTGACCTAGGGAATTACTCAGGAAGGGTCAGAACTAGCTTTGCCACCTTTATGGGCAAATGAGTATTCTTCTTGGACTGATCAACCAAGAGTTTGGGGAGGAGTGTAGAAATCTGCCTTCTGTTGGTTTGGCCTGTCTTCCCGTAGGTCTTTTTCTTTTTTTCTGTCTCTCCTTTTTTCTCTTCTTCTACTTCTCTTACCCTTCCCTGACTCTTAGAAAATAAAAAATATATGTGATCTGCAACTATATAATGGCAGCAGCAAATATAAGGGCTATCAGTTGAACCATATGGCCTGCCAGGAGGGAATATTTCATCTCTGTGGTTGATTGAGTGACCCTGACGAACTGGTTGCCTAATATTAGTCCTACACTCATTTATTTAGGACCACCCACAAATTAATGAGGGTAACTCACAGGTGTACTAGTCAAAATAAATTTGTGCAGGGTTCAGTCTACTGAGTGTTGAATGCTCACATCCTAACAATAGGGAATCCTTTCTTTTACTTCTTGGGAAGATCTTTGTCTTGTGTCTAATAGTTTCTGCTACCTTTCCCTAAGGGGAAAGTGCAACCAGTCAGAAAGGCTGCTACTAAAAACAAACAAAAACAAAAACTGTGGTCAAAAGTTTAGAATGGTGGGAAAAGTTAATGAAGTTTCATACTTGAGACAATTCTTCTAGCTTTCTGTAATCTGATGCTAAATTCTCCATCTCAGTATGCATGAACTTACTCCCCCTTCAAATTTTCAGTGGGAAATAAAGTTTTAGGAGGAAAGAAAAAATTTAAAAAATAAATCTAAAGATACTTTTAATCATTTCAGCCTTCACCAGCTTGGGACTACCAAGATAAAGTTGAACAAGCATGAAAAAAAATGAAAACTTTTTCCTGGTTTGTAGAAATGTATGGTATTATAAACTAGAGACTAAATTTGCAATTAAAAGATAATATTTTTGCTGAGAATTTCCAAATTATGGTTTGAAGATTTGTATAAATTCTGAAATATTTTTAAGAAGAATAAGAATGTGAGAGTGCCATCATAAATTGTTGGAATGGTGCTAACTAAAAGCCATAGGTTGTATAATTTGAGGTGTTGGCAGCTAATAGTACTAGGAAATTTTGAGATTTTAATGACATCATTTCTGATTGTTAATTCAGATTTGATTTGATTGAGTTTGTTTTAAAGCTAAATTATAGGGGGATAAAACCAAGATGGTGTAGTAGAAAGACAAAAAAAATGCAGATTCTTCCCACACAGCCCATAAAAAACCTGTAGAGAAGGACTCTCAACAAATTTTGGAGCAGCAGAAGTGGAGAACAACAGAATGGAGGAGATTTCCAACCCAGGGTGATCTGAAAGGCCCACAGGAAAGGACAGTTGCACCGTACGTGGAGTGGAGCTTGAAGCCCAGCCCAGCCTTGGCCAAGCAGCATGGCTCACAGAGCTCTCAGAGACGGAATCTCTAGTCATAGCAGCAAGTTCTCAGATCCCTCAACCCACAGGTGACAAAGGTCAGTGATGGGGTTTTTTCAGCTGGCCAGGAAGGGAGAAGCAGCCACAGAAGCAACATAGGGCAGGAAGCAGGAGATCTCAGGGGAGCCCCTACAGCAGCCTGAGACCATTGCTGGATTGTAAAAACCCCTGAGGGTCCTGAGGGAGCTAGTCTTTGTCTCGAACTGAATGGTGGCCCTGCCCCCACAGCTTGATGGAATCCCACCCTCCAGTGCTAGCTTGGTAGAACTGGAGGTCAGGTGCCTGTGGAGAGAAAACTGCTAAGATTTTGGGCACAAAAAATCCTTTTCTGCACCCAGACTAGTACATGCTTGATTGTGCCACCTTGGAGGAACTGAGATCTTACAGGTCCCTAAGGTATACCCTATTCTTGACAAAGGACCCAAAAGTCAAGTAACTGGTTGGGAAAAATGCCCAAAAAAAGGGAAAAAATAAGACCAGAGAAGGTTACTTTCTTGGTGAACAGATATCTCCTCCCATCCTATTGGATGAAAATGAACAATGCTTACCATCAGGGAAAGACATAAAAGTCAAGGCTTCCATATCCCAAACATCCAAAATAAAATATTCAATGGTCTCAGGCCATGGAAGAGCTCAAAAAGGATTTTGAAAATCAAGTAAGAGAGGTGGAAGAAAAATTGGGAAGAAAAATGAGAGAGATGCAAGAAAATCATGAAAAGTGGGTCAACACCTTACTAAAGGAGACCCACAAAAATGCTGAAGAAAATAGCACTTTTAAAAATAGACTAACTCAATTGGCAAAAGAGGTTCAAAAAGCCAATGAAAAGAAGAATGCTTTAAAAAACAGAATTAACCAAATGGAAAAGGAGATTCAAAAGCGCACTGAAGAAAATAGTACTTTAAAAATTAGAATGGAACAGATGGAAGCTAATGACTTTATGAGAAACCAAGAAATCATAAAACAAAACCAAAAGAATGAAAAAATGGAAGCTAATGTAAAATATCATTGGAAAAGCAACTGACCTGGAAAGTTGATCCAGGAGAGACAATTTAAAAATTATGGGACTACCTGAAAGTCATGATCAAAAAAAGAGCCTAGACATCATCCTACATGAAATTATCAAGGAAAACTGCCCTGATATTCTAGAACCAGAGGGCAAAAT